>JAYMTE010000915.1:0-15193 GCA_036897545.1 Pelargonium fulgidum
TCGGGGGGTTGTGTATCGGAAATTGGGATTGGGAATCAGAGATTGGGATGGAGCGTCGGTTAGGGTTTGGGGGATTTGAGGGGATGGAATTGAGCTGACACAGAATGGCATGGAGAGTGAAGATAGAAGAATGGAGGTGTTACGGGGTGTGTGGAAGTAGAAGAGAGGAGAGAGAAGATTTCTAGGGTTTCTGGTTCTAATGGATGAGCTGAGGAAGAAGATGGTGCTGAGAGGTGGCATCGTCGCTCCACAGTATACACTAGAAACGACTGGTCGACCCGAAGAGAGTAACTGAAACCTGAAGCAGAGACGTTCTCAAATTACGTTATCACCCCTGAAAATTTTCTATCCCTTTTCAGATAAATTTTGTAAGATATCGGGTTTGAGCTTTCTTACCAACAGTATAGGCCGAGATTTTTGTTAAAAGGTGAGAACTACTCCCGAACTACAATCTAATTACTGTTTATTATAAATATATTTATTTAACTTTCATTTAATCTAAAATTTTGAACTCGCCTTAATGTCTACTAATTGAGTATATATATATATATATATAAAAAAAAGTTTCATCGTGAGTTAAATTTTAGAACTAGAATCTAATTACCTGTTGTTATAATATATTTATTTAACATTTATTTAATCAAAAAATTTGAACTAGCCTTAATGTCTATTAATTGAGTATATATATGGAAAAAAGTTTAATCGTGAATTGCAAAGATATGATGGTTGAATGATATTATAAAAATAGGGGGATGTTCAAATATAAATTTGCGTACAGCTGAAATATTAACAATGAGGCTGTTATTGTCAATTAAAACACCATTTCTGAAAAATGAGTGCTTTATTTATTTATGGAAAATTTTTATAATAAAAAATAGATAGTGTTATTATGCTATTGATTTACAAGATTTACACTACTTATTGGTCAATCCTTAATTTTGCTTTTTTATGAAAACAATGCAAATTCAACCATGACCGGGTTGTCCAACTAGAGGTAAGCTACTGATAAAAAGAAAACATTACATTTCACCCAACACCAAATACAGAGAACTGGATAACACTGTCATTAGCATGAGAAATAAAATTGAACAAAATTTGGCGACATAACACTAGCAAATTGTTCACAAGGCATTGTCATCTCTAGCAAAACCATGGTGCTTAACCTAAAAGAATTCAAACACGAACAAAACGAGAGGACAATTAAGCAGCAGCACCCTTGCCCTTCTTCTTTTGGAGTTTCTTCATGTAGAACTCAAGTTCCTTGCCCTCCAATATGTACCTATAGAAAAACACAGGATTAATACAATCTCCCGGACAAATTCAAGACTCAAATCTTTTAATTAATCATAAACTTACCCATCAGCTCTGCCACACTGCCCAGGGCGAGATGAAATGCAAGCCAGCAACCGACCAGAGCTGAACTGCTCTTCAATATGGGCATCAAGTTTACGGTCTTTCTGGCGAGCTTCAATCTTCCTTTGTAGATGGTTGCTCTTCTTAGCTTCCTCTACAGGAGCTGCTTCTCCCTCCTGCTTAGCACAAGAAATAAACGTGATTATTCTAGAACATAGGCATGCAACAAGGCATTTATATCAAGATGATGAGATGTTGCATAAAATTTAGTATGATGAAAACCTATTGGCCAAACAAAAAGAGATTAACCAGATGGTGTATGGAGAAGCAATGTGGAATCCACGCTATATTCTAATCAGATTGTAATAAAAAGTATAAACTATGAATAGGCATGCTTGCAACTGCATAGTTGAAGCCAATCAAAGTACACACCTCAGCTTCCTTCTTGGCAGCTGCTGACTTCTTCTTCCTACCAATGTCAACACCATAATGCTGCAGATACCATTGTTTAAATGGAGCTGCATCCACCTGAACAATTGCACCCTTCACAAGAGTTTGTGTCCTGACAAGCTCATTGTTTGAAGCATTGTATACCACATCAAGAAGACGGGTCTTGCGGGTAACTGCTTCACTTCCCCAGGAGAAATTTCCGGTATCCAATCTGAGGGCCCTCCACTTCACATTCCCTCCTCTCACACGAATTCTTCTCACTGTCTTGTTGCTTGACAGTTTGGTATTTGCTGGCTGACGGCCAAGCTCGTACCTTTACATCAACAACAGGATAGTTCAGTAATGATTTCATAGTGACATTGCAATGGATAGATGTAGCAGGATTATACGCATTATAATAAAATCAAAACATCATCATGTTCCAAAAGATAATTGAAACGGTAAGAGCATTTCTCAAATAAAATTAAGTAAACCGCAAATAGAAGAAACACATTCCATCACTCAAGTTATTGTCAGACATATTCAAACAAAAATAACAAAGAACTATAGTATAGACAACTAAGAAGATTGAATCAACAATCGCATGAACCGTGATTAAAATTAAAAACCATGACAAACATTACATTGTTATAACAGATGCCACAAGTACTAATAAATGTTAAACAAGTGAGCCAACACATATAAGTAGGCATGCCACTGAGACGCTCATTATGACAAAACAACTACTCTAGATGTGATTATGCCAATTTGATTAGTGGAAAAAATGAACTCTTTGTACACCTAAGAAAAACGTGATCAAAACTGAATTGCTAAACATCTTCTAATCAGGCAAAATTTCAGTTTATGTGAATAGACAAGTGACATCCATCAAATGATATGTTGTAATAATTGTTTTGATGTAAACGTGACAAGATTTGTTGACAACATAGAAATTTCCACAAGTAATACAAAAAATATATAGTATATCAAATAAAATAAGAGAATTTTAACCTCAGATGTTCATATACTATCAAATCTTGTCGTGTCAGCATCAAAACAAATATCAGAACCCATCATTCAATGAGCCCAACTTATCTAACCAATTAGATAAAAACTCAGCCCAATTAAAAGATTTTTAGATATTCAATATTCATCAAGTTTTAGAAGTTATACAAAAAGTTCAAGAGTAAAAGACATTTGCATTAGAAATGCAACCAGTCAATTCAAAAGTCTGAACCTAACCACAAGTACTTTGAAACAAGTGAAACTCATGTAAGAAATCAACTTACAATAGAGTCGGACAATCAATTTAGTTGCTAATATAATGTACAGAAAATGAAAAGGCCGATCTCAGGTTTCTCCGTACTTAAAAAGAACCAAAATCCATAACTCACCATAGACCAAGCTACAACATGGCTAAAGCAAGTTTTCGAGAATATTTGGAACAGGAAGCAAGAGAAAATATGAGATTCCATTCTCAATTAATGTTTCACTTTCTCAGCAACCAAACAGTTCACAAATGCAACAATTATCGAAGATCTAACAAGTTAGAAAAACAATGTATCAAATCAAATAAAAAGCATTTCGTGAAATTCGAAAGAGAGATTAGGAAATTACTTTCGCTTCTTCCTCCATGCCTTCTTCTTGCCACCAGTGGCGCGCCTCTTGTGCATGGAGTCCCTGGAAATACCTGCAAACCATAGATTTTACAGTGTTAGATCGAAGAAAAAAGATGTTGAGGTTTAACGGAATGCGCAGATTTGAGATTGATGAGTTTCGCCGGAGGAATCGAAGATCTTACCCATCTTGGCTTAGCAGCGGCGGTCTCTCTCTCGCTCTCTCTCTCTCTCTCACCCTTCACTCACTCCCTAAAAACCCTATCTCATGCTATATATATGGAACTGTAATACCCTAATCTTGACGACGAGGGTATATCGGTCATTGCGTTAGTTTTTGACAAGCTGTAGCGCTTGTACGTTTGAAATTGGGGTCAAAACATAATAGTCCGTTTAAATGGTTGTACTTTGGGCACCTTATGAACTAAAATCTATTTAGCTATTTTAATAAAAGAAACTCAATATAACATCATTTCTGGCTCAAAAAAGTATTAGTTTCATATTTTGCAATTTCAGTCTAAGTATGATATTAACGTTTTAATGGTTAAGTATTTTGCATTTTCTATTTGTTTTTTAAGATTTCAAATGTTTATATTAATTTTATTGGTGTATAAACTTTGTTGTTATCAAAGGATATCTAATAGTTCAATTTATACATTTGTGTCAAGTATGATATACTAATTTCATTTTAAAATATTACATAAGATCTCAATTAATTGATACCTAGAAATTCAATTACGTCCTTTTTATTTTTAAAAGTTTGATTGTGTTTTCTACGTGATCTTTAGTAATTAACTTATTATCTTTATCTCGAATCGTATTATTACATGCGCAGAAAGTATGATTTTGATGAGTTGAAAGTAATTTATTTTTAACTCATTAATACACCATTTTTACATGTTCTCAAATGTGCCACAATTTGCCAATTTGTTGTGTATGTGTGTTGAAGTAAGAGTATTGGTGTTCAAAGTTAAACTTAACTCTTCGGTCTTTCAATATTAGATATGAGTTTTAAGTTTCAGACCTTAGATTCTCTAAGAAAGAACATATCATTAACTGAAAACTCATGCATGTACCCAAAAAAATACGCGGAAGTGAAATTATCTAATAAAGGACTCCAACTCCATAACTATCAAATTTTAGAGAGAAATACAAGCAAAATGTGGAATATTATTTTTGTTTCTTCAAAATATATACATACTAACAAAAAAAGATTTATGACATTGCGTGCTTGTCATGTTACAGCTATGCATTACCCACGAACACTGAGTGTAATTTTTTAAAGAAAAAAGATGTTTTAACATGATAATTATTAATGTGGTGTTAACATGACATATGCACTATATAATTCATTGACACATTAAAACAAATTTATAAATTATAAAATATTGTTGTTCGTGAATGTTGGATGTATGACAACATGAACAATCGCATGCGTATTTTAGAAGCCCAGCATGAACATAACCCCAGTTACAAATATCAGAAGGCTCTGTCAACGACTGCTGAAAAAACAATTTCACATTCATCTGCTCTAGTTTTAGATTCATCCCTAGCATTATTCCCAGCAGAACTTACATGTTTCACTAGAAGAAAAAACAATCCATAACAACAGAGTTCCAACCCCATCTCCACAGAACAAGAACAATGTATCAAGCAAACCTCATAAGCACATTATTGAGTTAAACACTCGAGAAAACATGGAGCATAGGACTATTCTTTTTCACTCTGACCAATAAAATTTCATGCCTGTAGTAGTCTCAAGAGGATTATCCAAACTACAAATCAAATGAAACCAGAACAACAAATCAGTAACCATAAAAACTAGGTGTCAACTAGGTATTTGCTCTGGATACCATCTCTGCTTTTTGCCTAAACTTCACCTCCTAAGCAGCTGCTTTCTGCAAATACAAGAATATAAACATCAGAAACTGTTGACCAAAAGAAGCCGAGTCATTTGAGAAGGGTTGTTAATACTCACATTGGTTTCGACAGAATCTAACTTGTTCATCTTGGCAAACATGTTGCCATAAAACTTAGCTTCCTTCTTATTGTATTCCTTCATCTTTTCTTTCAAAGTTTTGTACTCCTGCTTCACCTCCCTGGTTCCAACACACAATCAACACATTATTAGTATGACTCAACTCGCACTTGTTTTACAACAAGGGTAATCCCAATCACAAACATAAGACACACCTGTTATCAGGATCAATCTCAAGAGCTTTCTTCACATCAAACTCAGCCAAATCCAAATCGGCTAGCTGAATGTATGCTTGAGCCCTCCTGTAGAGAGCCTTGACGTTTCTGCCGTCCATGTCTAATACCTAAACATCCAAATTCCAGTACGGTTAGTTCGGGAGAATTCAATGGGGACTAGAGAAAATTTTCAAGTAGATAGACAAACCTTAGTACACAGTTTCTCTGCTTGTTTGTAATCTTTCAATTTTAGCTTGCAGGCTGCATCATTCAGATTGCAAGCAACCTTCAGAGCCTTCGACTGCTTTTTCTCCTCATCAGTAAACGAAGTATCATACTCAATATACTTGACAGCCTGCGTGGACAAAAATTTGTCCCTTTTAACTTGAGATTAAAAAATAAATAAATGCACGAAACAGGTGAAATTGGGCATGCCAATCTGTTGTCATCATATTACCTTCTCGTATCTCTTAGAGGCTTTGGCGTATTTACCAGCCTTGAAGAAGGCATTTCCTTCTTCCTTCTTTTTACCAGCAGCCTCAATTTTCTCCTGGGTGTTCATATCCCATGATTCCTTGTCCTGCAGAAATTTATATATTAAGACTTAGACTCCAAAGCCCACTAAACCATTCAGAATACTGCAGCTAACAACTAAATATGATTGACCAATACTATACTCTTCACTTACCTTAACAAAGGACACCATCTCAACCTCGTAGATTACAGTTGAATTAGGAGGCACAACAGCCAATTGCTGCTTTGACTCGGATGATCCAAAAGCATACTCAGGTGCAATTCTCACAACTGCGATTTCACCCTTCTTCATTGTCATTGCAGCTCTATCAAGCCCATCAATTACTTGTTCTGCAAGGAGAATTCAATTCTATAGTCAAATACATGCCACCATATATGAGGAAAAAGACATAAATGAACAGATGTGAGGTTTGTATCTTTACCTTCATCAGTTTTGAACTCAAATTCCTCTCCATCGTCGTGGCCTTTCTTCAAAAAGATAGTACCATCTTGCAATTTTCCGATCAATTTCACTGCCAAGTACACGCACATAAATAAAATTAGTCATAAGCATGTGCTCTAGCGGATCAACACTTCTCCCACAGTAAATTTTAGTTTCTGCAACCAACCTTTGACAACAGCCCCCTCATTGGGGCGTTCATACCCCTCCCCTTCCTTCAAAATCTTTTTAATAACCTTTTTGTCATCAGTTATTTCAGATACAGTCTTCCAAGATACCAGTTCAAGAGTTATGTGAAGTGTAGCATTTGGTGGGACAGCACCCTCATTACCATGAGCTGGCTTACCCTTCTCCCCAAATCCATCTGCAGGAGAAAACCAGGCATCACAATGAAAAAAGAACATACAAATATATATAATAATGTGCAATACCAACAAAAGAAAAGAACCAATGGATACCCAGTTGAGGATACACCCAATCAAGAAGAGAGGAACTTACATTGTGGTTTCACTGTAAGGAGGACTTTCTCATCCTTTTTCATTGTCTTAACAGCCTTTGACAAGGCAGGACAGAAATGACCTGATAAGAAAGAAATGTTCAGAGTTAACATAGAAGATTGGTAACGCAAGTACTGAGAGTAGAAAGAAAGAAAGAAATATATCACTAACCCTCTTGGACAGTGAACTCTACACCATCAGATTTAGCCACAACTGTACCATCCTCAAGCTTAGCTTCGTATTTAACTGCAATGTACAGGAGGGAAATGTTGTTAACAAAGGCCACTAAAGCTTAGTGCACATGACAGTCAGCAGAATTATACATACCAAAAACTTCATCAAGATCTTTTGGATTCTCCCATTTCTCTCCTGCAGTGAGAATCTTCTTAAATAGTCCACCATCCTTGCAAATGTCTTTCACGCTGGTCCATGATAGCAATTCAACATCAAATTGGAGAGTGGCATTTGGAGGAATTGTTGGAGGTGACCCAGATTCCCCATAAGCCAGCTCAGCAGGAATAGTAAAAAGGGCATTTTCACCTTTCTTCATTGTTTTGATACCTAGATCCCAACCCTTAATCACTTGTCCTGCAATACCAGCACAATTGTAAGCATTGCAATAAAACCCAGGAAAAGGACCTATTAGTTCTGCCTAATAAAGTAATGGTAAATAGAAGGTATAAACAAAAGTAAACAGAATTTGTTTCAAAGCAGGTAACTTGTTTCAAAACAGGACTTATGATAACATAAAGATATCAGACTAAAATTAGTAGCATACACAAAGTAAAGACAACCACCTTTAAAATCTCTAAATTGGGGACAGCTTATGTCAACAAATAGGACTAGGACAGCTCTCAACACTGTAAAGTGATTCTACAATATCCATATGACCTCTATAAACAGAGCTGTTACACTAAAAAAATAACATCCAATAAAAAAGTTCACTGCAACTTGGGGAAAAAGCTAAAATTCTTGGTTGAGTCTTGTCAATTAAGTAAGCTGTAGAATGAGCTTAGGATCACAACATTTGCGGAACTGGTGTATGAGTAAAGTCGTTTAAGAGCTTAATACTGAAAGTGTGCTAAACCTCAAAATGTTTTCATTTTAGTAATATAATTAGAACAAATTGGGCAAGTAAATCCACAGGCACAAACACAACAAGGTATAAAACTTGCACACAGACTTTCAATGACAGTAAGTCATTCTCTACTTTTTAATATTAGGATGTTGGAAACATGGTTGAAGTGATGACCCACCATCAGATTTTTTACTTAACCAAACCGTCTTTATCATCAAATTCCTCAAATAGCACTACCCCTGTCTGATTTCACCTCTAATTACAATGAAGGGTTCATACAATGCTAATGTATGAACACTTGGTTTGCAATGACTATTGAAACAACCACCTAATAAATTCCTCCTGCCCACAATTATTATGATCAAGCCAGTTAGCTAAAAACAACAAAACTCGAAGTACGAAAAACAAGTTAGATTTCAAACCAAACTCCAGATGTCAACCAAGAAATCATATGCTGCCTTGTAAAGGGCTAGATATCAAAAACAGTTCTTTTCACACATTACTACTGCATCCATGCTATGGATCACGACTA
The DNA here is from genome assembly GCA_036897545.1 of Pelargonium fulgidum. Lineage (NCBI taxonomy): Eukaryota > Viridiplantae > Streptophyta > Magnoliopsida > Geraniales > Geraniaceae > Pelargonium > Pelargonium fulgidum. The sequence goes on from JAYMTE010000915.1 coordinate 8,672, forward strand.
GAACAAGAACATTATAATAAAACAGCTACCGTAAACAGCCAAACTGAAAATACAAGCTATAGCTAATTTAACAGCTAAAAACACAACAATTTGCATAGATTCACATAGCTCTCACCTTGTCCTAGCGTGAACTTGAACGGTGTGCCCCTGGTCCTGCTCGAGTCGAACTGCGTTCCATCCAGCAAAGTCCCAGTATAGTGTACTACAAAAACCAAACCAAACCAAACAAACCTCAGAACCAGAAGAACAAATACAAAACACAATCTTAACAAAATCGCAACAATGAGCAGTACCTTCAACTTCGTCCCCATTCTCAGGAGTATCAAATCCTTCACCGTCCTTGATCAACTTCTTTTTCAACCCCTGGTTGCCGATCTCCTTCTCCTCGCCGACCTTGAGGATCGGACCGTCATCGGGCAGATCAAAATCCTCCTCCATCTCGCCGGCCGGCGGGACACCGAAATCCTCATCCATATCCATACGTGAAACTTCGAAAACTAGAGAGTCTAGAGAGAGTGGAAGGTTCTAGAGAGAGAAAATGAGTGCAGGCTCGAGAAAGCAGAAGAGAGGAGAGGGTTTTTATGGCGTGGGCGAGAAGGAGGAGGTGGGTTCTAGAGGCTTCTATGAGTGAGGGTTTAGAGAGATGGTATTTGGTACGGACAGTCAGGATGGTTGCAAGGAGATCAGACGTCCCAAGATTGGTGTCGAGTCTTTCAGCTCGTGCGGAGGCGGAGTACTGGATCATGTGCTTTCCGTGACCAACGTAACAGCTTTTACTTTGATCAGATTTGTCTGTTCTTTTTTTTCAATCTGACGGATCGCAGTGTACTAAATTTGGGCTCAAAATCTAACCAGCTGCGTTTACTTTTTAGTAATTGACTTATTTATCCTCGAAGAATGGATTATTTCAATATTCTCCCTGTATATCTCAATATTTCATATTCGACCAAATTGAAGACTGCGGGTAGTCTTATTCATACAAAATGCACGAATTTATGCGAATTTATTTGATCCGATCTATAATACTTTAAAATTCATTTGACTCGAATTTGACTTACAAATTCATCGGATTCATTTTATGTAACATGAACCCAGCAAAATCATGTTGGAATTCGAGTGCCCCACGGGTTCGAATCCGATTTGTCAACTCTAAAGTTGAGCCAACAATTCGTGTTTAGGAAATTACTTTTTTAGGGTTGAGGTTGAAAATACATAGTTTAAATCCAATTTGAAATAGGTGTAAGTTATGATTTTGGATCAAGTTTGAGTTTAGATGCAAAATATGTGGGATTATCCAATTCGAAATTTGGTCGGATTCATTTTACGTGACTCTAACCAGAAAAAATTGATGAAGCTTCACGAAACTATGCTAATTCATTTGCATGAATGCCTTTTGTGCGGGATTCATCATTTAAGTAGCTCGTACATGATAAATCAACACGAATTATCAATCTAAATTATAAGCTTTTGTATGTTCCATTCCAAACACAAGCAAATGCACAAAATCTACAGAAGATTGAAGCAAACATAAAGAGTCCAAGCTCTTTATAGCAAAGAATGTAAACAAGTACTAATTCAATGTTAATACCAATATAAATCAAAGGTGTATATATTATGGTTGTACAAAGACTGTCAAATGACAAATGGGAAATAATCTAACAATGTCCGGCTCGCATAACATGAGCCAGCAAATGTACAACATTTGGGGCAAAAATTTAAAAAACCTTTCCCCGACAATCCACACGAATAATAAATAAACTAATTTCCAAAAACTCTTATCTGCCTGACTTTTTAAACATATCCGCATCATTCTAAGGCAAATAAGGCTTAAAAACAACAACAGACAATAAGCCTGCAAATAAATAGGCTACATTCATCTCTCCCGGGAAAATTCAATTCACAATGGGATAGATTTGGTGGCTGTGGTCAGGTGACCTCAAATCCCGGGCTTAAGACGAGCTTCAAGACAAAGCGGAGTGATAATTTTAAGGTCAGCTTACCTGCTCTCCTATTAAATCAAGACCAACAACTAGGAACGAGATCCCTTGAAACAAGAGGAAGTAGAAGTGAATCCCTTGGGCAGACAACAAACTTCTCAAGGAAGCGGTTAATAAAATAAATGCAAGTGCAAGTTCCTTCCTGTACAAACGATTCTTTTTAACTTTGACGCTTTTCTTGGCACTTTCTAGCTTGTTCAGCTCGTCAAGTACTGATTCTGAGGAGGATTGGGTGAGACCACGACCACGACTTTCTATTAGAGGATCAGCTTCCTTTTCAGCAAAGGCAACCAGATCTGTCTCTGACGCTCTTCCCAGTTTCTTTGTTACTACCCACTCATAAGAACTTCCAAATCGAAATAGTCCCGATATCATGGCGTTGAATTTGGTCACGGACATGGTGTTCTCGAAGAGAAGGTAAGGGACTATGAATGGAAATGATCGTGGTGCTGGAAGGATGTTCAAGATAGACATGATTCCCGGGACATAACATACAACCCAAGCAGCTAGCTGAGCTTCCGGTAGGAACATGGTCAGGGGGAGAATAATGCAGAAAAGAGTGAATGAATAAAAAGGCAGGATAAGCTTCCGCAAGAGGAAGAAAAGGAATATCAAATTGGCTTTCTTGGCCACACTAACCTGCAACAAGAAAGAAAGTTGTTATTAACGAGACATTAATTTATTTGTTTCCCATAAAACATAGCATAGTTGTAAAATAGTATGTTTCATTCACTGAAAATTACTTGCTTTTTTCTAGCAGAGGAATTTACTAGGAAATCATTTCCCTACCAAACAAATGGAGTCCTAAAATCTACTTTGTGCCCATGTACAAGGCAAAACCTAAATGGTCTCAATAACATGCACATTAAGGAATTCCTTTATTTAGTTTTCCATTAAACACGTATGTGCTTTGCCTAACAATGATATCTGACACACCATAATTAACTATATCAGTAGAATAATAGCTTTAAGATTTTATCTGTTTATTCAAATGTACTAATTTTGTATTCAAATCGTATCACTCAATAAGAAGACAATTGCAAGCAGTTGGTGATCATATATCACCCTTGTGTTATTTTCAATATTTGCCTGAGCATTGCCCTTGCGACTTTGAGGCACCTATGACCACCACATCCATTTTCGAGTTTGACGCTCTAGTTTACAAACTAAATGAGATTTTTTTTTTTTTTTTTTTCCCCCCATGCATGTCTGCTCAAATTCTGATGAAAGGAGCCATAGTCTAGAACAGGCCTAGCTCTGTCAGTATTTCATATTTACATGCATATTAGAGCTGGTATGGATGAAAATAAAAATGTCATCTAGCGCATACTGCCCCCCACAAAAATATAGGAAGAGCTCATTTACCAGTGAAACAGAGTTCGAGGCCAAGAATATCATTAGAGCCCAAAAAATAGAATTATCAATATTCAAAAACCAGATACTTTTGCCACATAACAGGTAAAAAATACTAAAATTCGGGGTGTGGGTGTTTGGCAAGTAACAAAAACAGGCTGCCCACACCGATCTCATTTGTTTTGCTATTTCACAAATATATAAAAGCGGGCAAAGTACAAAAGATTGGTAATAGAATAAAGTAATGTGGATGCATGTATATAATTGTATTTCATTATATGCATACACAGAAAAGAGAATGTAGGGAATCGGATATCAAGCAAGAAAGGAGTCAAGATCTTGAAAGGAAATAGGATATTTGTGTGAAACTTACCTTTGCACGAAGTATGTCAAAGAAGCACAAGCGGAACAACTGCATTGGACCTGAATGCCAACGATACTGCTGTTTCTTGTATGCTTCATAGGACTCTGGAAGTTCACAAAGGCACTGCAGAGAGGAGTACAATTAGCAAACCAAAATTTCAATACTCAAAATTTGAAAAATACTTGATGCATTTCACACACCTTCACATCATTCAAATATATGAACTTCCATCCACAAAGGTGAGCACGGACTGCAATATCCATGTCCTCAACAGTTGTTCGTTCTAACCAGCCACCACAATCTTCAAGGGCTTTGATTCTCCATACACCAGCAGTTCCATTAAAACCAAAAAAGTTTATAAACACACCATTGACTTGTTGCTCAACCTCAAAATGGAACGATAAGTTCACATTTTGTAATCTAGTCAGCAAGTTTTCATCCTTGTTAACGAAGGCCCACCTTGTTTGGACCAAGGCAATATCATCCTTCCCCTTTAATAAAAACAAACATCTATTCAGAGATATGATGACCAAAAGACTATCATATCAACTAAAAACATAATCAAGTTCATCATGAAGAGCCTTAGTTGTTGGCCCAAAAAGGCATGAAATGGTTATGAGCAAGAACACCACCATCCCACGCATAGCAGATAGCTCTTTGACCTACTATATATGGATTCATAATTAAGAACACCCATCCAAGCGCGTATCATCAATCATCATCGTTTAATTTTATTATTAAACAATTATAAATGGACAAGAACTAGAAAATAGCAATGAAAGCAGTTTTCCACAGCTAAACAAGGCCTAATACTCCACAAAATCTTGTTGAATTAACTAGTTTTAACTTGGCATAATCATTTAATGAAATGGAAGTAGAACAATAAAGTACTATGAATCTCGGGGCTCTGTGAGCAGTATTTTGGGGAAGTCCAGGTTGTATTGAGATTAATAAATGTTTGATTCAGTTGATACCTTCGTAACATTTATTATATCCCAATGAGAACTGATGCAATAAATATTGTCGCAGGAACTAAGATCCTAGCTATATTTGTCAGAGATATATAGGACTTGGTAGACTAAACCCAGATTTCCTCATGCATCACTCCAATCCATCACCCTCATAAATAGCAAAACAAAGTGGAAAGCTTTAAGAACTAAAAGTAGCTTATAAAAATAAATAAAAACTGATACCAAAGTGGAAAACCGACTTCCCAAATACAGTCACATAACAAACCATTATGTGGCTTTAGCACCATAAGATATACCTAGTGAACTAATTTGATATCAAAGTACATGATCTTGCAGATGCAAAGTAGCAGCATGTGAAACAGATGCACCTTTATTTTTAAAGCTTAGATGTAACATGTGAAGCAAAAAAGACATCTTTGAGCAGAAAAATGGTGAGGATATCATTGCAGGTGGAGTAACTACATCCTACACATTGATACTTCAGAATAATATAAGCCACATTAATGCTTCTCTTGCTTTAAACAATTGTCCCGAAGAAAGACAGAGAAGCGTGTACTGTACCCAACATAATAGTTAAGCCAGCTCAAGCCAAAAGAACAATGAATAGAAACGTTAAATTAAATTACCTTAAAATGAGGAATAGTTTTCTTCAAGAAATCTGGTGGAGGCAGAAAATCTGCATCAAAGATCGCCACAAACTCATAATTCTTTACATAGTCACAACTCATGGCAGATTTGAGATTCCCTGCTTTATAGCCTGTCCGTATAAGGCGATGTCTATATACTATATGCACACCACGTTGTTGCCATTTCATTACTTCTGCCTTGATAAGGAGCTGCACATCTATATCATCAGAATCATCTAAAACCTGTACAAGCATTCTCTCCTTTGGCCAATCCTGGATACACACAGCTGCTATAGATTGCTGGTAAACCTGCATAATTAGTATGAAATGTGGTGTTACGTACAGGGTATCCAGAAAAAGAGAGAACAATCTCCATATAGTGAAATTGAAGCACATGCATTTAAAACAACAGGGAAAAGGAGATAAAAATGTATGCATGCATGGATGGATAGAAGTAGAAAAGATGAAACGGAATCTACTTGGGAATTGACAACTACCATCACCGTAAGAAGAGCGCACTGCAACAGATAAATTATACCATGCTTGTTCACCAATAGCAATACCAAACTTTGCACCACAAGGCTATCACTGTCATTTAATACTTAATAGCAATGAAATAGAGTCTATACATTAATCAACTTGTCCAAGAAAGAACGTAATCATTATAAGCTAACAGAAATTAATAATAGTTATTTTATCGCAACTTCATATTGCACCTTAATTAAGTAGAATATCAATTGTGAAATGATTTTGTCTCATTAAATATTATAATCAATTCCACACTCCAAAAGATGAATATAAAAACACATACATCAATTATATAACACAACAGGCAGGTTCAAGTCAACACAGAAATCTACAGAAACCTTAAATGTTTTATATGACCTAATTGATTGGATCCTTGACAGCTAGGGTATTGGGAAAAAAGAAGAAGAAGAGAAACACTAACAGAACTTCAACAAGATCAAACATCACTGACTCTAAAATCTAATGTATGATTTTTACATTGGATTCAATTGAAGCAAAAGTTTAACTAGTAGCAAGTTTCAGCTCAATTATGTGTTACAAGGATTTGAAACCTACTTCTTCTTACCTCCTTCTCGTTGCACATCGGAATCTGAACAAGAACCATCGGATAATCCTCCACATTCTCATTCCTTCCGTTCGCCGGATACTGCATTGGCGCCACCGGCTTCAGCCTCCTGAACTTG
>JAYMTE010000916.1:0-15192 GCA_036897545.1 Pelargonium fulgidum
ATGGATTAGAGCCTCCAACTCCATCCCTAAGGGTTTGAGCTTTATATTCATCTCTGCATCTCTAGAATTAGATCAATTATAAGACAATCATCTTAACATGAGCAAACCAAAACATGTGAGCAAACCGACAAACATACTCTAATATGCTCATTTAACTATGTCAAAAGAGACATATCACAGAGAAATACTAATAGACTCGTAATGAAAATAACAATTTCTAAACAAAAAGGATAAAATAAAAATTTTAATTAGTGAACTTGAAAAAATATTCACTAATGAAGTAGAAATAAAATATAAAAACATCATAATAACTAAACTACAATTTAAATCAACATAAAATAAAAAATTTCATTCAACCGCAGTAAACGCAGTATCACAAACTAACGAGACCAAACATAAGTGAAATGAACTAGATGAGCCAATTGTAAAAATAGTAACAATAGTAAGAACGAAATTAATAATAATCAACAAGGTTTAAGAGAAAAAACTAGGATAAATATTTAGGGAAAAAAGAAGGAGAGATGCTGCCTAAATTTGTCTCCAAACAAATAGAATGATAATGATTTTTTCTGTGGTTTATACCATGGGGTTTTTGAACGGGATCGTACACTTGCAGTTGACAATTTCAAGCCGCTTTATCACACACAGACTAATTCTCATTCGAGGTTTATTCAGAATTAAAATTTTCATCTCTTTCCATAAATGTGTTGAGCGGAGATCGAACGTCCCACTCACCAGTCTGTTTTGCCAAATGTGCCATTACTCATGGGTAATGGTAAGATTTTTTTTATTATTAAAAAATGTCATTACTTAGACATCAATAAATAGAGTGTAATGGTTTCTGGTAAACATGTAAATCTTAGGTTGTTGTGTTGGGGTGTTGGCTCTTAAAAGCTTAGATGTGTCCAAACCAGTCAAAAGAAATATCTTGAACAATAAATGAATTAGTTTGGAAATACAGTAAATAAATAAGAACAATGTGTTTTCTTTTGATTGCATTTATTTATGGCCGGTGATTCTTCTTCAACTAAGCAATGGACGGTGCAAAACTGCAACTATTGTTTACTACAACTTTTTTTTTTAATTGATAATTGATTTTGACATTTGAACTTCATAGACAAAGAAATAACTAATAGACTCCCCTATTACAAATAACTAATACACGTATTAAATCAAAATAATTTAGGTTTTGTTTGGGTTGACAAATTCAAAATATATTTAATTTTAAATATTTCTAGAATTTATATATCGGGATAATAAAATTTCAAAAAGTTAAAAATGTTATCTTTGCTTATTTACAAAAAAAAAAAAAAAAAAAAAAAAAAAAAAAAAAAAAAAAAAAAAAAAAAAGGCTCCCCTCCGGGGGAATCTTGAGGGTTGAAAAAAAAGAAATACCATATGAACTAATCATAAAAAATGTTATTTAAATGTGAAAAGTGTCATTTATACGATTTCTAAATATTATTATGTTTAGTTCTTCTAAGAAAAATTATGTTTAGAAGGTGTGTTTTATGATGAAATAGTTTCATTTCTCTAATTGAGATAACATATTTTGTTTGACACTATTAGAGCGTGATATGCTACAAAAAAAAAAAAAAATAAGTTTATCTGAAAAATAAAGGTGCGACATGTGGCGTCTGAGCACCACGTCACCAAGTTTTTCAATTTTGAAGCCCAACCAAAATCCGCGTGCCCAAGACGCTCCGTTGACGAACCTCCAAGTTTTGAAGTCATCGAGACATCCAAAGGTTGTACGACGATGCCCCAAGGTCATCGCGCACCCAACGCCAACGATCGCACCCACAATCAAAGACATTGTCCAAGGCCCTCACATGCGCCCAATGCCAATGCGAGTTATAGGCAACAACAAGACCCAACGTTGCCGAACTATTTGCACCTTTGATCGGCCGGCCATTTTGACGTCCGACCAACCAAGCCACCAAGTGATAACTGTACCCAAAGATCATATGGGAATGCTCAAGGCCAACATTTCCACCTGGCCGGCCAACCGAACGACACCCATCCCATGTGCTGGAGACATTCAAAGCTAGGTGGCACACCGAGCCTTCCAAGCATCAATGAGTAAAACAACGATGATGTCATGATCTTAAAATCCTTGATGAGCTAGTGCCTTGGAGGTTGCCATAGGACCAAGTCTACGAGGTAGCCGGAGGACCATGCCTTGAGCCTTCACACATACTTAACCATGAGCATAGTGCAAAATTTTAGGAGGTTACTATTTAAGCTTGCCTTGCATAGAAAGGTAACGAGAGCCCAGTCGTGTTAATGGCTTGGAGAACCAGGCGATCCAATGTCTCAAAGTTTGGACTTGAGTCATAGAGGCATAAATTCTTGGGCATGTGCATCTTAAAGACGTGTATGTCTCATGAATAACATTACATAGGGGTTGAAGGCTCATCAAGAGGTACTTTGGCAATATCACATCATCTTGAAATCATGTGAGAGGGCATCAGAGGGGTCCCACAGACTGCATGAGGTAACTAAGGGTCTAAAAGGGACGCGAGACCCCTTTGCGGGTAATCAAGACTTAGGAGGAGGTTACATATGGTGAGGGTCCCTAGGAGGTTTTACTAGGAAAGGTTACTCGTGTTATTTGGGTCAATCCCTGAGGAGCTGGAGTTTGATCTAAAAAATATCACAAACGTGTTTGGAGGAGTCTGTTTAACCTATGGAGAATCATACCTGTCTGATTGAAGCTCAAATTAGGGTTACAAAATATTTTGGAAAAAAAAAAATAGTGTCAAGAGACATTTGCTCCAAAATAATTATTTAGGAAATAAATTGGTTCTCTGGCAGTCTGGCCAGTTTGATTGAAATTAGATCGGTAAAACATGGTAGAAGGGGGATCATGACCAAATGAGATGATTTATATGTCTTTTATAGTTGATAGTGTGATTTCATATCACACTTATCATGTCTATTTAGTCCACATTTCATCATCATTCACCTATTTTAACATCACTTTTGCACACAAATAGCACCATTCACTCAATTCTTGCTTTTGATTTTATTTGTGTTTAATATTGCTTTTACTCTTACATTTACGGCTCAAATGACCAATTTTATATGTACGAATGATTTGCACTTCTTTTCTGTTGTGATTTTCACGTTTTGTGTTAGGAATCCAAGCTTAGGAGTGAAACGAGAAGCAAAGAGGCGAAAAAAGGGGTTGACAAACAATATAAAGAGAGACATCCAGTAAGAGACAATTGCGATTGTACCATTTTATGGCCACATTCACGACTGTGCTTAGGATGTAGATACTATGTTTTTAAAGTCACGATTATGCACACCACATTCACGACTGTGATACTCTGATTGTAGTTTTTACTTCGTTTGGGCACTTTATAAATACTCTCTTTGTCCTAAACCTTGAGGAGAGCTAGGGTATAGAGGATTTTAGGGTCTTTCCTGTTTATAGTAACCTGAAAAAGAAAGAGAGAGAGAGAGAGAGAGAGAGAGAGATGCTTGAATTGTGAAGAATTGAATGAGAGATTTGGATGCTTGGATTGTGAAGAATTGAAGGAATTTCCTCAATCAAGGCTTCATTTCATCTTTATAATATTTGAACTCTTTTATATCTTTTATTCATCTAAAAATTCTAGTAATTGTTGATTGACGATGACATTAATGGATAATTTAGTTTTCATTTTGGTCAGTTGTTTTGATTTGATCATCATGAGCTAAATTCCTAGTGGTAGAAGCGATTTGAATTGTCTTGTTTGCATATTTTCTTAACTTATTAGTGTTCATGCTTAGTTCTTGTGTGTGAACTTGATCAATTTACTCACATGATTTTTCAATCACTTCCATCTTAGGAACCAAAGTTTTAATTATAGATGGAGCACTAGTAACTTAGGATTTTTGCTTGTATTGTTATGATGCTTGTGAAGCCTATTTGACCCCAACCTTGAACTTAAAGATAAACTTGTTAATTACAATTTTGAAGTGACATTGATTTGAGTTTTGACATGTTTAGCTAGATAGTAATCACCTTTGGAAAGATGGGTTCTACCATATCTGTTGAATAGGGTTAGCTTGTTTCATCTTTGTCAAACATTGCATATCCCATCCCAAACTGCTTCCACTATTGTCTCTCTACACTTGACTCTTTGTGATTGTTTGTGATCTAATTCACTTTAATCTTGCATCTTTTGGTTGACAATCATGCACTTTCAACTCATGATTTATTATTACATCTGATTTGTTTTGATAATTAGATTTTAAGCAAATAAGTTCTATTTAGCTCAAATAGCATAGTCCCCCTGAAATTGATAACCCAAAATCTACAAGAGTTCCCCTATTACTTCGCCACATTCGTCACTCTTGCTGAACACATGCCAATAGTTGAGGCACACTTGTGGTAGTGAGATATGTCTTTTAGAGTTACGTGGCCAACGATGAACGGGTGAGGTGGCTAAAACTTGCCGATGTGGTAGTTGACGTGACATGCTACAGTACATTTAGTGATTAGGCTCGTGTTCCATGCATACGGTTAACTTGTTAGTCTGTTTTGTATTTGTTTGTGTATTTTTATGGTATTTTAAGTTCTTCTAGGTTTATCTGAGATCCAATATGATTTCCATTTGAATTTTTGTCTACTTGAATTGATCCCATCGATATGGTGAATGCATCGAGTTCTCTCGACGATTTTCTGGTGGACCCATATTCGTTTTAGGCATAGTCAACACTAGGTCTTTCTTTTTTTGTACTGAACATGAAGATAAGTCTATGCAACTTTGGGTACACGAGAGACTTCATATTGGTCAAATTAAATATGAAATTTCATGTAAAATCAACATATATTTATTAGAAAGAAACCCAAAAAAAAAGAAAAAAAGAAAAAGAAAAGAAGAATAGGGATGGTCATTGTGTGAGAGTGGAGTGAAATTCATGTCCCCCTCCCACTAGGGTATACTTACAGGGAACAAAAAAGTGTGTTCACCGTTTTCTTAATTAAAAATAAAATTTCATACTGTTATATTTAAATATTTTTCACAATTAACGGTCAACTAATAGTTAACTAACGAAATGAACTAATTCTGTTCATTTTGAAATAAATTGAGGACTAAATTTGTTCATTTTAAAGTAGATAGACCATATTGGTTCTCTACTGATAGCATAAGAACCATTTTTGAGTTTAATCATATGTATTTCTAATTTTTGTAAAATACATTCAAGTTTGGGGTATTTATGGTAGAGAGCATTTTCGACCCCATACCAATTTTGTTTTCTCCTCACTGTTTAAAGCGGGTGTTTGCGGGTTGCTGTTACTCCCTTGGAGATGAAAATGAAGGTTAAGCATAGGGTGACATAGAAGAGAAAGCAGCAGGTACCCTCTGGCTTTCTGTTACCCTTAAAAATGGGTTTGACCAAAGAATGGGTAAACATTGATGAACATAGAGAGAGGACCCCATTGACATTGTCTTGTAGTTCCACCATAGCAACCAAGAGTTGAAATTTGACATCTATAATTAAATACCTCCCACACACAAATTAATAAATTAGATTAAACTCCAAAACATGCATTAAATCATAATTAAATCTAACTAACAAATATGAGAAGTTGGTGAAGCCTATGGGACCAGCTGTACTCTTCAGCCACATACACAACACAACACACAAAATAGAGAAAGAGAAGAGAGAAACAGAAGCGTCCATTCGATTTGCTCTACTTCTAACTTGTATTGTTTCAAGAGCTTTCTTTGTTCACATTTGCACAGGTAAAAGACAAACCTTTCTTCTTCTTCCTCCTCTTTTGATTTCTCTTTTTCACTGTTGCTGGATCAGATTTTCTGGGATTTGAAAATTTTGGGTTTTTGAGCAGTTCTTGATCTGGGTCTCTCAAAGCTTCAGTCTTTCTTGAATTCTGTTTCTGGGTTTGGCTCCTAATTCATCTATGAAATTGTGGTTCTGAGATGGACCATGAACACCAATCTTCGAATGCTCATAGGGGATTTCGAGTTCAAGCTCCACTGGTAAGCCCACTTGATCTGCACTCTATCTTTTCATTGAATTTGTCATTTTTCTGCAAATTCACCATGTTTTCGAGATACCCAGATGATATTTTTGGAGAAATTTTGGTGGGCATTTGTGGGTGAGAGTTGTCTGTTCTTAATTTCTTCCAAGTTTGTGTCTTTTTGTGGATATGCATTTCTTTCTAATGAACAAGCATTTTGTTACCATTTTCTCATTTGGGATTTGAGGATTTAGCTTGTGATGAATGTTTGTTGTTGGCTGGTAATGAAATTGTGATTTTAGATCTGTTAGTTTTTTTCTTCTCAAATTACTGTTTTTTTTTTAATTGTTGGCTTTGGGTTTTTTTCATTTGAAGAGATTTTACTGGTGTGTCACTTCTAGGTTGAAGTTGGAATGTTGGGGTATTGCTGTGTTGAATTGTGAACAGTTTCTAATACAGGATGTAATTTGATCAATGCAACTAGCATTTGCCCATTCCGTTCACTTTGGTGAACATTAAACAAAGAGTCGGTGATAGTCTGGGAAGTAGAATCTACATCAGCATTTGATGTTTTCAGTGCCCCAAAACTCAAATATAACTTTTCTTTTATCCTTTTAAAAGTTGAGTATTCTGGATCTGCAGTAAGATACTAGAGGTTTTCGGACAAAATAAATAAGAAAAGGTCTCGGATCTTTACTTTAGTCATTAGGTTTAGATTTGTGTATTAATCATTTGGAATATCTAATAACACCAACCTCATGAGCTCTTAGTTTTTATTTTTCTCTACCACTTGTGATTTATCTCAAGTTAGATTCTGGTTGAATGTGGAAAACTGTGGATACAAAATTCAGATGAGGATAACTTCATCGGGCTGAGTAAATTGATTTGAAAATGCTAGCTTGCTGTATAAGTTCATCATAACTGTTGCTGATATATCGTATGCCTAAAGTGGACATTGTTAAACACGATAAGAGAACCCTAATTTCAGTTGAGGCTCAATTTTCAATCTTATAGCCGGACGAAGCTTCTCAAGGGTGAAATGAGAATAACCACAGTAGCTTGGTTTTACAGAGCTGTTAGAATGGAAGATAGAATACTTAGGTCAACCACAAATGTCAGCATTCAAATTGTTCCTTTTCATGTTATCAACTGGCTGATTGAATTACCTTATGTTTTATCTTTACTGATCAAACTTGGGAAGGATAGAAAAATAATCTTTTATTTGCAGTTGACATATCTGCTTAGATGTATGCTCCTATTAAAACGTGTAGCAGTATTAAAATGTGCCTTATATTTTTGTAATGTAGTTAGAGCTCTAGAAATACATTATATGAATATTCTGTAATTTTTGATGACTGTAATCCTGCTATATCTTGTGAGCACTTGTCTCAAGAGGTGATCGTAACCTTCTTGAAATGTTTATATTCACGACTGTAGAGCATTTGACATGGTCATCAGCTTCACATTTGTGGGTTCATGATCTTTACATCTTCATGTGTGATATTTGATCACTCCTGCATTCTAATGTAAAGTTTTTTGCAGGTCGATTCTGTATCATGTTATTGTAAAGTTGATTCAGGCTTAAAGACGGTTGCTGGGGCAAGGAAATTTGTCCCTGGATCAAAAATTTGCATCCAGCCTGATATCAATCCAAATGCACACAGGAGCAAGAACTCACGCAGGGAAAGGACCAGATTCCAGCCACCTCTCTTGCCTGGCCTTCCTGATGATCTTGCTATTGCTTGTCTGATTCGAGTACCTCGTGTTGAACATAGGAAGCTCCGTTTAGTCTGCAAGAGATGGTACCGCCTTTTAGCAGGAAACTTCTTTTATTCTTTGAGAAAAAGTCTTGGAATGGCAGAAGAGTGGGTTTATGTCGTCAAAAGAGACCGTGATGGAAGGATTTCATGGCATGCTTTTGATCCCACCTATCAGTTGTGGCAGCCACTTCCACCTGTTCCTGGAGAATATTCTGAAGCTGTGGGTTTTGGCTGTGCTGTCCTCAGCGGTTGCCACCTGTACTTGTTTGGTGGAAGAGATCCTCTTAAGGGGTCTATGAGAAGAGTCATTTTCTACAGTGCGCGGACAAATAAATGGCACAGGGCGCCAGATATGCTTCGCAAACGTCATTTTTTTGGTTCTTGTGTGATAAATAACTGCCTTTATGTGGCTGGTGGGGAGTGTGAGGGAATCCAGAGGACTCTCCGTTCTGCTGAAGTCTACGACCCCAATAAAAATAGGTGGAATTTTGTTTCAGATATGAGCACGGCTATGGTACCCTTCATTGGGGTAGTTCATAACGGGAAGTGGTTCCTAAAAGGACTTGGTTCGCACCGGGAGGTCATGAGTGAAGCCTATACCCCGGAAACTAATACCTGGTCCTCAATCAGCGATGGAATGGTTGCTGGTTGGCGTAATCCTAGCATCTCTTTAAATGGACAGCTCTATGCTTTGGATTGCCGAGATGGATGTAAACTTAGGGTTTATGATGGAGCCACAGATTCATGGAACAAATTTATAGACAGCAGACTTCATCTGGGAAGCTCTCGTGCCCTGGAGGCTGCTGCCCTTGTTCCCCTTAACGGGAAGATCTGCATTATCCGTAACAACATGAGCATCAGCATAGTGGATGTCTCAAGTCCTGATAAACTTGTGGAGAGCAACCCTCACCTTTGGGAAAATATTGCCGGTAAAGGTCACTTCAGGACTCTGGTTTCTAATATTTGGTCGAGTATTGCAGGTCGAAGTGGTTTGAAGAGTCACATTGTGCATTGTCAGGTGCTTCAAGCGTGATTGATATCGTTCCATGATTCTGTTACGGTTAGACATACAAAATTTGGTACGAGCTGCAGTTTTTAGCATTGGCATTGGAACTCTATCGGAAGTCCAATATGTGGCATTGTAATTCTACGAATTGGAATTCCACATTCTGGAATTCAGCTGTTTGTAATTTGGAATCGCTTTTACATCCAATTTCTTGGGTTGGAGGCAGTGGTGACAAAATATATATATATATATTTGTATACCATCCAGCTATGGAAGTTCTTGTGCTTGTCTTGCTTTCTAAATATAGTAAGTTTCACATTCTCAGAGAGTTCAACAAGAAGATGCAATTGCTGCTTTATTATATTTATTGATGCATAGATGATCTAGGTGGGTCAATCAATACAGACTTTTTTTTTTTTTTTTTTTTTTAATAAACAAGCGTAAAAACATAATCTATATAGACTTGATTAAACTCCTCTGGCTATTATCTCTTGGAAGCTCTTGAATGATTGGTCTCTTTGAATCTTGAGCTCTGCTCTGAACTTGATGAAAGCATCAGCCAAATCATTTATATCTGCTCTCTGATCATTTTCAACAGCTACCCTCCTTCTCCTTGTCTGTTTGGTCTCAACATCTCTCTCTTTGTTCATTCCCCGATCACTAATCGAAGAAGAAACCAAAGAAACCTTGTTATGACGATCCATTCTGAGAATCCAAGTCAGTAGTTGGTAAGAGGTTTCTGTGGAGAGTTGTGCTTTGCAGCTGCTTTGTGAAATGTTGAAGAACAGGTTATGTGTATTTATAGATGTAAAAGCTCAGATTAGAAGCATGAGTTAAATGTGGAGCATCTGAGAGGTGGAGATGGATGATGGAGAGAGAGTGAAAAAGATAGATTCAAAGCCAATTTACTAAAGCTTGCAAGGCTTAAAAAGAATGTGCACACACAACATCTTTCTTATTTTATTGGCAATTTGTTGGAGAGAAGAGAACCAATCTCTTAAGAGGCCCAGTAGAGTCCTTTTAGTGAACCAATCTCTCTTAAACTCTCCAATTTAATATACTCTAATAAGATGACTCTAATCACATGACATAAAACTTGTTTATTTATTTATTTTATCATGTCTAGTCCTCTTTACTATTCTATTCTTCTTGCCAAAAAAAAAAAAAAAAAAAAAAAGCCGCGTTAAAGTGTGGCCAATAGCCATTGTTGAATGAAGTTACAATTCAGTCTCAGAGCCATCACTACCTTAACAAAATTGAGTTCAACATCTAAAATTGATCAACTTTTAGTTTGAATGTTCAACATTGAGTAGATTTCAAAAACACCTGCGCGTTAGGCCATTCTAGACAGCTTAGCCTCGGGCAAAAGCACATCCAAACTTGCCTACGACTTCGGCAACTTTATTATGATATATCTTTACAGAGTTAGACGTGCAAGCTAGGGCTGATTCAGAGGATATTGAACGACTTTGGCATATCGAGACCGCTCCTCCTCATGATTAATCATTCTCATGGCACCCCAACCCGACATGAACTTTCGGGGTTGTGTGACGCATTTTTAATTAGAGACACCGTTTCTGGTCTCTCATTCAATATCACCAGTTTCTCTCTGTGGGTTCATTTCGTCAGCATAAATCATCTTATATATGTTCTATTGTTTTGTGGTTTTTTTGGTTGATTCGGAATCCCTTCTTCTTCTTTTTTTTTATGACAAGTTGCCAAGTTTGGGCGTCACAACCAATTGGTTCACGAGCTTTTGTTATCATTTTCTTTCGGCTTTGTACTAGTTTAGCTATTTAGCGCTTTTTTCTTTGTACTTTTATTCTTCGTTTCGAATTCTTTAATAAAAGCAGCGCTTGCCTATAAAAAAAGGCTTCTTGGTTGCTCTACACAATGATATTGCAATATCATTGATTGGTTTTCACTTAATAGGACTGTGTTGTGCACAAATACAAATATTTCACATGAATTCTTTTCCATTTCATAACATTAAAACTAGAAAACGTGGCTTCAAAAAGAAAAAAACTAGAAAACATTAGTATCAACAAATTAACAAGAACACACAAATATACAGAATCTATCAAGAAAACTAGAAACGAAAGTACAATCAATCAAAAGATTCAAACTCATCGAGCAATCATATCTTGAAAACGCTTGAATGACTCGTGATGCTGAATCCTTAGCTCTGATCTGAACTTCTTAATGAAAGCATCGGCAAGGTCATCAATGTCTGCATCTTCCACTTCGAATCGCCTTCGTACTGGCAACTGTTTCTTCTCACCAATCGCGCCTTTCTTGTTCGTTCTGTTGCTTTCTGAGGAAGAAGCCTGGTTGCTTTCAAAGTGATGATCCATTGTTAATCACTTAACTGATATGATCTTATGAGAGATCTGATAGTTTTGCAGTTTTGGTGTATAAATGTTTAAAGTAGAATCTCATATTTATAGCTGCAAAACTCAGATAATAAGCATGAGTTTAAACAATTAGAGGATGAGGAAAGAGCAAAGAAGTTTAAGATGTTGGGATATAAGAGGATATGCTGGTATACAATTGAGAAGTAGCTAGTGAGGCCAATAAGATTAGGCACACATGCAACTTCTTGAAATAAATTATTATCCCCATAATTGTCTTTACTCTGCAAATTAGATGCTTTTATCCACATGACTCAGCACTTTTGTATAGAATTCATCTCCAAGAAAGATGGGATATTATTGCACAAGAGTCGTCATCAGATAGAAGAAGGCTGCAAACTTATTAAAATATTAGGGTTTCTTTCTTATCTACCGTTTTGAGATTCAGATAAGGTTTTTATACTGCTGCATCTGATTTTAAGAGTGAATTCGTCTCTTAAGTTGACAGATAACTAATTGAGGTCTATCTCGTTAAGATGGTAAGCTCTTGCTTAATAGTAAGTTAAAATGTTATTGGGTTTGAGGAACGACGACGTAGATTTGCGGTGAATTTTTTCTTATATGTGTGTGTTTTGGGCAGTTGGAGGTTTGTGGCGACGACAAGTAAGAAGAAGGTGGTTTGGAAAATTGTGGTTTGGTTGGAGCCCTAAGATCAGCCTTTGAGTTTGTTGTCGAATTAGACAATAGACCCAATAGTGGCATGGGGTGATCGGCAGCGACTTTCACGTTGACGTTTTAATCTTCGTGTGCACTTATTCTTTATTGTTTGCGCTCTTCAGGTAGAGAGGGAGGATTCCATTGCATTCAGCTTGCTTATTCAAGCTGATGGAGATGATTTTAGTGCCTTTAACTTGATTTTTTATGATGTTTTAGCTATTGTGCCCAATTTGATAGAGTCGAGTTTGTTGGTTGTGGTTTGGTCTGCAAATCAAGTAGCGCACGAGGTAGTTAGATTATCGGTTTCTTTATCAAACTTACCTGAATGAGCTGGTCTTCAAACCTCCAATTTTATATTGTCTTTGTTATCAACCGATCTGAGTTAATAAATTAATAGCTTTTTGCTTTATAAATAGAAAGACAGAAGAATGCAATAAATAAACAAAATTTAATTCATTATCAACTTTTTAGTTACTGCATTGTCAAGCTAGCATCTGCTAGCGCCCAATGAGAGACTCTTCAAGCTGTATCTTGAGCTGGTTGCGGAAGTTTTTGATAAAAGCTTCAGCCAGATCATTCACGTTCATTTTGGTGTAGACACCAATGAGAACAATATTAACTTTTGAGCAGAAAGAGCTCAAACATTTCTTTTGGTAGGTGCTATTCCAACATCTTCTCTGCTATGTGCTAAGTATGAATATTCTAAAGTTAGAAGAAAACAATAGTTCTCATGGAAATAAAACAAGAAATGTAGTAACTAAGAGTACACAAGATAATTTGTAAGAAATAGGCTATCATTTATTTTTGTCATATATGTACCAATATGACTTACATATCAACTATTTATAGGGAGAGAAGTCTTAGCCACTAAGGGCTATAATAAAAGCTTAATGACTAAGAGATATGAATATACATATTATTATATTTACAACAAGTTCTAACTAAACTAGGGTGTTTTTTCTTGTTCTCACTACTCTCTTCTATTAGAGCACAAACTCTAACCTAAAAAGGTTAAAATGGCTTCAAAGCCTCTCTATCCATTCATATAAACCAATGTAGCAATGATAGATTGGAGCAAACATCAAACATCGTTATGCCACCTAATATTTTAGATCACGTTAACATTATATATATGTCAAACTCCAACCATGAATGATGGAATAATAGCATTTTTTTTCTTTTTTTTTTTCTTTTTGAGATAAGAACGCCAAAAACGTCGCCATTTCGGTTGTGATTATCTAAAAAAATGAAACTTTTTTGTTCCATTAATCGCATATAGAGGCTAACATGGACTATAATTTTAGGTGACATGATGATGACGTATCATCTTAAACTGACGTGACAGATCAAAATTGGCTACAACCGATAATGTAAGTTTAATTCCAAAAAACAAATGAATCCAAGAGCTTAAACCATGCTAAATCCTAATTAAAGGCTAAAGTGAAAAAGAAATGTCAATACAGAGGAGGTAAATCCATTTGATCCAAAATTCATCAACTTTTGGTTTGAATGTTCAACATTCTTCGGTTTCTCTAAACAATGATATTGATTGGTTTACACTTAACAGGATTGTGTTGCGCACAAATCAAATCCTATTTCACATTATTTCTGATCCATTTCATACAATAAAACTAGAAAACATTAGTTGATACAAATTAACAAGAACAATACAAATATACAGAATATATCAAGAAAAGAAACTACAAAATAATCAAACATTCAGACTCCTCGAGCAATCATATCTTGAAAACGCTTGAACGACTCGTGACGCTGAATCCTTAGCTCTGTTCTGAACTTCTTGATGAAAGCATCAGCCAACTCATCAATGTCTGCATCCTCCACTTCAAATCGCCTTCGTACTGGCAACTCTTTCTTCTCACCATTCGCGCCTTTCTTGTTCGTTCTGTTGCTTCCTGAGGAAGAAACCTGGTTGCTGTCTTTGTGACGATCCATTGATAATCACTTAACTGATATAAGAGGTTTCTTGCTTTTAAGCCTGAAAATATTAGATATCAGAGAGAGTTTTGCAGTTTTTGTGTATAAATGTTTCAAGTAGAACCTCATATTTATATCTGCAAAACTCAGATAAGATGCACGAGTTTAATGTGTGACAATTAGAGGATGAGGAAAGAGCAAAGAAGTTGGAATAAAAGAGGATATGCTGGTACACAATTGAGAAGCAGCTAGATAGGCCAATAAGATTAGGCACACATTGAAATAAATTATTAACCCCATAATTGGCTTTACTCTGCAAATTATATGACTTTATCCACATGACTCAGCATTCCTGTATTGAATTCATCTTCAAGAAAGATGGGATATTATTGCATAAGAGACATCACATAAGATACAAGAAGGCTGCAAACTTATGGCATACCTTAAAATATTAGGGTTTCTTCTTTATGTGCCGTTTCAAGAGTTGAATAGAGTTTTCATACGTTTACGTATGATTTTTAGAACGATGATTGTCTTTTGAGTTGTCAAATAGCTTATTACGGTATCTTTTACTAAGATAGTGAGATATTGATTGATAGCAAGTTCAAGTGTTGTTGAGTTTGTGAAACAACGTAGTAGATTTGTGGTGAGATTTTTGTCAGTTGGAGTGTGTGCTTAGGAAAGTTGGAGGTATGTGGTTGCGGTAGGGAAGGTGAAGGTGGCTTGGAAGCCCTCGGATCAGCCTTTGCGTTTGTTGTCGAATCAGATTGGTAGACCCATGGTGGTGATGGGCGATCGGTAGCAACTTACACATTTTCGTTTTTAATCTTCAAGTGCAATATATTCTCAATTGTATGCACTCTTCAAGTGGTGAGAGAGGATTCCAATGCATTCAACTTGTTTATAGGGATGATTTCAGTACATTCAGCTTGATATTTTATAATGTTTTAGCCATTGTGGCTTAGTTCGGTACTGTTTTAGTAGTGGTTTGGTTTGCAAATCGAGTGACTCACGAGTTAGTTAGATTCTCGACTTCTTTGTCAAACATTTTTGGGTGGATTGGTCTTCAAACCCCCAGTTTTATATTATTTTCGTTATCGAGATTTGACGAAAAAAGTGATTCGAATTAGAGAGTAGAAACAAATATTCTTGTCTCTTTTATGCAATGATCTAAATTAATAAATTAATACCTTTCACGTAAACAAATACAAATAGACGAAGGCTATTACAAATAAACAAAATTCAATTCGTCATCAACTTTTCAGTAATCTTATTACATGTATTATGCAGAGACAACACTCACTAACTACATTCTCAAGCTAGCTACCATCTGCTTGCCCCAGATGAGGGACTCTTCATGCTGGATCTTGAGCTGATTGCGAAAGTTTCTGATGAAAGCTTCAGCCAGATCGTTCACATTCTCTTTAACTACTTCTAGGATCA
>JAYMTE010000917.1:0-15187 GCA_036897545.1 Pelargonium fulgidum
GAGCCCAGGTCTCTACGGCCACAACGTAGAATTCTTACCACTAAACTACAGCCACTATGTGCTTGAAATCTTTTAAGTTTAAAATCTATATAATAAATAAAGAATAGCCGAAAACATGCAAACCGCATTTCTTGGCTTGTCAGCAACGGTATTACATGTCAGAAACTGTGTGTGACCCAATGATGATCATCATCTCCTTCTCTTCCTCCTCCGAAATCATGATCCCCATTTCCACCAAACCCATCAGCTTCACCTTCTTCGTCTACCTCTTCGTCTCTCAATCTCTCGCCGTCGAACTCGGCGATTCGCTCGCCTACCTATGGCCTCTGCCGTCGGGGTTCACCTCCGGGAACAATACCTTCACCGTCGATCCCGCTCTATCTCTCGTCGTGGCTGGAAACGGGGGCAATTCCCGCATTGTCAGCGAGGGGTTTGATCGGTACATAGCTATCATTTTCAAGGACGCTGGTGGTTCTTCGGCATCGAAGGGGGGAGAATCTGCGTATGATTTTAGCCATCTGAGAATCACCGTTCACTCCAACAGTGAAGAAGTAGGTTTCCTTTTGTTTCGTTTTTTCGGTTCGAAATTGTGTGATCGGTTCTGCTTGATGGTGACTTCTTTTGTTGTTGTGTTCGTTTCAGCTCCAACTTGGTGTGGACGAGAGCTATACTTTGATTGTGCTTAAAAATGATGGAAAGTCGATCATTGGGGAGGTCACTATCGAGGTAATTTTGAGAGTTGTATTTTCTGTTGCTAGTTCACGTAGTTGATGGCTAGGATATTTATTGTTTCGGATATAGAAAGTTTAATTCCCATTAATTTCTTTGTACTGAATACATTTGCAATTCTATATGTGTGTACTATGATCAATAGGTAATAATGCCCATTGTGTTGTATAATATGTAATTAAATTGATACCCAAAAAACAATAAATCTGTTGATTAGTTGATGAACTATGTTTTCTTTTGTTTCAGATATAGCATGTTTCTGTTTTTGATTGCTGTATCTTAGTATTGATTATTGTTGTTAGTTGATTAGGCATATGGTGATTAGCAATATCAGTGGTTTTATATGTGTGTGTGTGCTTATGTGTATCACGAGCATCAGTGATTGATAATGCCTACTGCTACGTGAAGAAGCTGAAGTGGAGTTTTAAGGTCTGTGTGGAAAAAAATGCAAGTTGTGAGGTAAAATAAAAAGATTAGAGGAAGTCAGTGGTTTGAGTTTGACATCACGTTTCCTTTTCTATTAACTTAATGTAAAAACAGTATTATAGTATTTAACCAGCTAGATTGGAGCAATTAAATGTTTACAAACTTTTCTCGATATTTATTCAAGTCAAGCATCACTTAAAGTGCAATTAGTGTGTCTACAAATGTGATGCACATCTATAGATCTTCCTTATGGTCATGCTTTAATACTGCTACTGATCTTCATGTTCTGTTTGTTGTAGGCAAATACTGTTTATGGCGCATTGCGAGGTTTGGAGGTGTGTAGCTACATGCTAAAATAATATGCAATTAAAGTAGAAACATTGACAAGCTTGAGACTTCTTATACTCTTCACATTCATCTGTTATTCTTTCTATTGTATTCCAGACATTCAGCCAATTATGTATTTTTGATTATGAAACTAAAGCGGTAAAAGTATACAAGGCACCATGGAAGATCCAAGACAAACCAAGATTTGCATATCGAGGACTTATGCTTGGTAAGCTTTTCCCCATGTAAATTTACAAATTAAATTGTGTTTATATCTTCTCTCTTGGAATACCAATATATTTTATTCTTCCTTACATTTGCAGATACATCTAGGCATTATTTACCGGTTGATGTGATTAAGCGAGTAATTGAATCTATGTCATATGCTAAGCTTGTAAGATATGTTACTTTCCAAATTTTGTCATGGTTGTAAATATTTCACAATTGAAGTTCTTCCAGTGTTTACCTACTTATATAATTATCTGTGTCTACATTTACTATTCTTGTAATCTAATATTCAGAATTACATTAAGTAGAATGTCCTTCATTGGCACATCATAGATGAGCAGTCATTTCCGCTAGAAATGCCTACATATCCAAATTTGTGGAAAGGTGCCTATTCAAGGTGGGAGCGATACACAGTTGAGGATGCTATTGATATTGTCAAGTGAGATTTCTGCTGGTCTTTCTATCTCAAAGTTACCAGTCTGCTCATCTGAAATTCGCATGGCTTAATACATGCATGTTCCTATTTGTAGCCTAACTCTGTGTTCTCTTTTGCATGTTTCCTTGTACTGACGTGAAGCTTTGCCAAAACCAGAGGTGTGTATCTTGAAGCTTTTGTAAGAAAGTTCCATATACATATTCCGTTGAATTTCTGAATCTCAGTTATTGTCCCCTTCCTATTTTGAAGCTATCTGATAGAAATTGGTATATTTCGAACAATCAATTACTCTAGAAGCTGACACTGGTGGACTCCTGCACCATATATTTATTTTTACTCAACATACATGTTTATCTCTTTCTTAAAAGTTAATAGTTTTACATGGTTGATGGCAGGTATCAATGTTATGGCTGAAATAGATGTCCCTGGTCATGCAGAATCATGGTAAATCACTATGTAACATCAAAATCTGCCCTAAGCTTTTCTTTTGATCATATCATTCTAGCTTGGAATTCATAAAACTGGGATAAAAATATGTATTCAGCATTGTCCATCATAGGAATCTAATTGCGCAAGCTGATAAAATGTAGCACCTTAGCTTACCTTTTGGAAGCATATAGGTCTCTGGCCTTTACTTGACCCATGTTACCTTGAGACTTTCCAGGACTAAGAAAGACAGTGGAACTTTCAGCTGCTAGATTTATTATTGGCCTAGTTAGTAGATATCTTATAATGAAAGTACAATCCCATTTGCTACTTAGTTTGAAAAGAAAAAAAAAAAAAAAACTTAAAATTTTCCTTGTGGACCATTTATATCTGAGTATTCATGCAGCCCTAAAGTAGAAACTAACTTGTTACTATAGGTTGTCGCCTGTTGGTTTCTAATTTTTTCAATTGAGGATGATATATGTGGCTCAGTAGTACAGTGAGATTTCAAGAGAAAGTGTTAAAAAAATGTGGCTAGCATATCTCTTATGACAAAGTCATGGAATACTTTGAGATTTTGGAGAGTACAAGTACCTGTATAATGGAACTGTTCTGGCTTGACAACTTAATTGCTTATTTTGCCTTTTAGTTCAATCACTGAAAACTGTATCTCAATTAATAGAATATAAAAACAGCATTCTTTTTATATTCAGGGGTGCTGGATATCCTGATCTCTGGCCCTCTCCTTCCTGTAAAAAGCCACTTGATGTCACAAAGAAGTTAACTTTTGATGTTATTTCTGGCATACTTACGGGTACAGCTCCCTAATATTTCCTCTTGTCGTGTGAATATGATCGTTCCATATCAATTTGCACGTATATGTTCTACTAAGGTTTTCTTCTAGATACCTTGCTGTACTGTAGTCTTGTTTATTGAACAATCCACAGTGCTAACAATGGCATATTTATATTTTAAATTTTTTTTTGTTTTTTTTTTTTTTTTTAGGAAGCATTGCTTCAGTTATGGTTATTATCCCTTTCCTCTGTTGACCGCTGACTTAGATTTTACATTTGACAGAAATGAGAAAACATTTCCCATTTGAACTCTTCCACTTGGGTGGTGATGAGGTTAATACAGGTTTGTATGCTGACTTTCTTGTTCATGCTATGATTCTGCAATAACTCTGTTGACGTTGTAAATGATATAATGACCATAAATGTAAATTATGAAGGTTTCATACTTACTTTCATTTAACATAGCTGTGCTTTCCCAAATAAAAGATTCTGAAACCTTTGCTTTTGTGTGATAAGTTTATATGCACTTAAGATTTTTTCATTCAGCCCTAGTCCTGACAGCACAGTTGAACGCTTCGAAGACAATACTAGGCATACTGTACTTCATCTCTTTTAAAATATAAATAAAGGCTTTTGCTCCTGCAACAAGCATGAAATATGAGGTTCTCTTGACTTGTGACTTTCTGATATGTATGGTTGTTTAGCAGTATAAATTTCTTTATGATATTTCAAAAAGAGAAGCAATTATGTGCATGGCAGAACTGATCATACTCTGGGACTTGCTGGGAGGACAGTCATGATTTAGTCCGATGTTTAAAATAGGTAAGATGAGGATGAGCCAATTAACAGAAAAAAGAGGTCTAGGGAAGTAGCATTAGAGTCACCTGACCTGTAATATATGATGTAGGAGTGAAAGTAACCATATTAGCCTTAGATTATGGTTATAGAACTTTTTGATCCACATATATAACCTGCGGATGAAGTTGTGCAATCCCTAAATAATTATTTTTTCTTTTCTTTTCAAGTTTTCTTTATATTAGTGGACAGGCTCTTTAGGCATTTAAGAACCACATCAAGAAGAGCTGAGAAATTTAATTTATGAAAAGTTTTACTTCTAAGAACTGCCTTGAGTTCAAAATCATAAAGTTGCGTTGAACCAAAACTACTCAGTAATGTGTAAACTTACTTGCATTCTCTCTACTACTTCTTTTGGTGTTATTTTCACACCATTCTGCCTTTTGATGCTTATCGATATGAAATGGTTTATTGTTTGACAGATTGCTGGAGTTCTACCTCACATGTAAACCAATGGTACTCTCCTAAATAAACTGGTTTTGTTGATCATCTTTCAATTGTTATATTATGGCTAGAAATTCAATTTCTCATCGTAGATCAGCAATAAAATATTTAGCATTTTTTTTTAACAAGGATTCATTATCACAGTTGCCTCCATTTTGGAAGTGTTTATACTCATATACCACACATGGCACATTATCATGGTTCCACCTCACCATACGTGTCCACAAATCTTACAATCAGATTTGTCAGAGGAACCTAAAGTTATTCTTTGTTGTTCATGGTTATTTGTGGTCCATGCATGTTTAAATAAATCTCAAAGTAAAAGGTTGTAGGAGAAAAACTAGTAAACTGTTTGGGTTTCTAGAAAATGGCTTAAATGGTATGTCACTTCATGTCTAACATATGTCCTTGACCGCAAAGCTTCCAGGTTACTTTATTTCTTCATGAATTGTTAGGATTCGTTTCTGTTTTGCATCTATCTACTTCATGTTTGATTTGGATGCTGACCATTCTAATTGCAGGCTAAAAGATCAAAACATGACTACTAAAGATGCATATAAATATTTTGTACTCAGAGCTCAGGAATTAGCCATTCAAAATAATTGGACCCCTGTCAACTGGTAGGTCCAAATTGTGTACATTAAGATATAGAATAGTACAAAAAATTACTAATATTATTTTTTTAGTTGTTTATGCAATGTATTTAAATAGGTAAACTAATTATTCCCCTTACTTCTGCAAATAAAATAGGAATAAGATAATTGAGAGTTTGTGATAGAATGGGGATTTCTCATGTTTAATGTATCTCAATAACTCAGCCTAATTTCTTTTTTTGGTGTGTCCTCTCTGAAAGTATATAAACATGTGATAGGTCTTTTTTAATTTATTTATTTATAATAATCTCAGGGAAGAAACCTTTAATGCATTTTCAACA
Organism: Pelargonium fulgidum; assembly: GCA_036897545.1. NCBI lineage: Eukaryota > Viridiplantae > Streptophyta > Magnoliopsida > Geraniales > Geraniaceae > Pelargonium > Pelargonium fulgidum. The sequence continues at coordinate 5,600 of JAYMTE010000917.1, forward strand.
GAGCTCAACCCACGAACTGTAGTGCATAACTGGTGAGCTTTTATGAACCCTTCACAGTGTTATTAAGCCAAAGGTGTAAAAATTTCTATATTTCCAACATAGATTATCAATGTATTGTCATAGGTTGGGGCCTGGGGTTTGCCCAAAGGCTGTTGACAAAGGTTTCAGATGCATCTTCAGCAGTCAAACTGTCTGGTATCTTGACCATCTAGATGTCCCTTGGGAAAATGTATATAATGCTGATCCGCTAGATGGAATAAATGATGCTTCAAAACAAGAGCTTGTGCTTGGAGGAGAAGTTTGCATGTGGGGAGAAACAGCTGATACTTCAAATGTTCAGCAAACAATATGGCCTCGAGCTGCAGCAGCTGCAGGTATGCTTCTGGTGAAATTTAACTTAACAGCAAAGAATTACACCTGAAAAGCCTTTCTTGTCCAAAGTAATATCCTTGACTAGCAAGCATGCGATCATGTGCCTTTTTTTTGGAAATCGTGTTTTTTTTTTTTTTTTCAATCGATCATGTGCTTTTAAAATCCATATAGTTGTCATATTATTGGTGAATAATGACTTCAGTAAGAAGCTTGGAGAAATCGGAGGCAATAACTTATCCAAATGATGAAATTTATAACATAATTGCAAAGATTTGTGAACACAATTAAACATGCATGTATATTGTTTGCACTTCGTCTAAAAATAATAAATTAACAGGTTCGTTCTGAGTTTTAGATTAGATTTCATCTTGTTGCATGAGCTAAATCATGCTTAGAATGCTGCATTGAGACAATTAAAAATTTTATCTGTGTTTAGCACAAATCCATTTGGATGCCTGTATTAGACCACCTTAGGATGGCATGAGACTGTTCTTATTAGTTTTATGGCTGTGCCCGTTTCTTGTTTTAGTGATTATAGAATAGCGGAGCATGAAATACTATGTAGCATTAGAGCTCGTGACGAGCATGTGAAGTTTTTACTACCCATATCTTGCCTCCAATATCAAAATGATTTTCAGCTGGGAGGTAGACATGTTTATGAATTGGTCACTTGAGAGATTAATAGAGTTATATGGACTACCGAATTCTATTTTAATCTGAACTATTTGGCGCGAAAATTAAGGAATTAAGGATTCATGAATAAGAAGCGAGAATATCAATGTTTAATTTATATTGATTCCATTCTTGCCTTCACACATCATCCTGGAAGTCATATTCTGTCTCCGTCATGATTTTATAAATATCATTCCTCTTTTTTCGTTTTAAGCATGCTATTGAAGCTCCATTTTGTTGTTTAAATAGAACGCTTATGGAGCAAAAGGGAGGCCGTGTCCAGTGGAAACGTTACCTCAACTGCATTACCCCGATTGCATTACTTCAGATGCCTACTGAATAGGCGTGGGGTTCAAGCTGCTCCTGTCACAAATGATTACGCCCGCGCACCTCCTGTTGGTCCAGGGTCATGTTATGTTCAATAATTCTCCTGTTGGCAGATAAGGTTACTTCACTCCTCCGGAACTGCATTTCTGTATTTTTGAACGTATCAAGCGTGCACGCATTTAATATTCCACTTATTTCAATCTGTTCTTGGTGCAAGAATTAATTGGAATTCATTTGATGTCTACTAGATCGGAAGTTGGAGTCTTAGGGTTGCATTTGTTTCTCAGGATCCAGTCAACATCTATCGCCATTGTTGGGTATGGTTGTGCAACTCATTTACTATTTTGTATAAATGCATTCCATGTCTCCATTAATAAAAGTTGTGAACTTCCATAAATTTTTCCTGCACAAAATTAGACTAATAATGATAGACCAACTTCAATGTCCTTATCCGGAAATCTAACTTGTCATGCAAGTTAAAAGCATTCTGCGTAGACTGGATTCTTCGATTCGAACTTGTTTTGGGTTTTTGCTTAAATTCAGCAACTTGTTATTGGCTTGTAGTTTACAACTTGTGACATAAAACCCACAAATAGGTGTTCCCAAACTCTCAAGTAAAGCCAGCTCTTAAATGAGGACTTGCTTTAGGACAAACAACAGCTTGAAGCAACCAGAAAGTCTTCAAACTAATCCACACTCCAAGCTTTGCATTGTCATTTGCCCAAAATGATCCACATGCCTCTCACTTTCATTTTATGTTCTTGTCTTGTTTTGGTCAATTGAGTAATGAATATGTAACTAACCCAAGATTCCTTGGCCCTACCATTTCATCGATATGATTATGTTAGCGAACTTTATATATTATCTGACAATACATGCAAATTGTTTCTTTTACATTATTATCAGAATTACGTCAATATAATCAAATTTAATTTAGATTTTGTCTGGTGTAATTTTACGTGTAAAACTTAAATTATTTTGCGACCAAATTTTCGTTGAATTTACACTATTGTTCCCCACATCCCTGTTGGATTAGGTGAGTATTGAGAGAGATTTTTATGGTAATGAATTGGATTGGTGTTGACACTATCCTCCATAAATGTCTTATTCCATGATGTTACTACTATTCTTGTTGACCAATTAATTACAACATTATCTTCTTAAGATTACGTTACTTTGTTGAATACATGTATTATGTATATTACTATTGAATCGTGTTCATCTATTTAATTGTATTATGTATATTACTATTGACTCGTGTTCATCTAAATTGTAAATTAAATTGACAATTAAATTTGTAATCTTGTCAACATTTTGTGTTGGTTACAAATCTAGCAAGTTAATTTGTACTCTATGCTAAGTTAAAACGTTTTGTGTATAATCAATGTTTGAAAAATCTATGATGAATTTTAATAAAGAATTGTAATAAATAACAGAATAAATTGAATAATATCACCTTAGTTTTTTTTTTCTTTTTCATATTTGAAATAAAAATGGTCAAATGTCGGTAAACTCATATTGAAAATTAGATAGGAAACGATAATGAACTTCAATTTTGTTATTTTCATTCTCAATCGGACATTCAAACATACATTTACAACTTTTTTACACGTATATGTATTATTTTGAAAAATCAAATTCATTATAATGTTACTTTTAAGAAGTTAGATATTATTTTATCACAATTAGACATTCAAATCGTAGCATAAAAAAAATGTGAATCAAAATGTTCATAAGCAAAAATAAAAATAATGAAAATGAGCGAGTTACGATTAAAAGACCAACCATGAGAATATCATTTTCATTAATTTTATAATTTAAACGATACTTGTAACGGGTCTTTGTTCATTTACAAAACTTTTCCAATAAAAAATTAGGGTGAAAGAATTGACATTTTACATGACAAAATACAAATTTCTAAAATATAATAAAATGAAAAATACCATGAAGTTGACGTAATTTGAACAGAAATTCACCAATAATAAACTTCAAATAATACAGTAATAGATAAATAAAAAAATAATAGTAATTGATAGCTGAGAGATTATGGGTTCGAATTTGGTATGCAGCGTTCACAAATGAACAGTTATAGAAACTCAGTGCCCGAAAAAGACAGCTACTGCCCTTTCCTCTCTCTCTCTCTCTCTCTCTCACAGTCAGTCCTTTATAGGCCCATTACTCTGCTCTCTGCTCTCTCTCTCTCTCCGGACGACCTATCTCTCTCAGCTCTTGCTTCTTCTCCTTCCCATGTCGCCATGTAAGTCCCGATTCTCTCTCTCTCTCTCTCTCTCTTAATATCTTTTGTTTCTTACAACTTTTGCATCAGACAACGAAACCCTAACACATCACAGTATCTTTGATTTTCTCTATGTTTTTGTTGTTTTTTCAGATTTCATTTCTTTTTCTGTTTTGCTGCTGTTTACTGATTGTTTTTTTGACGGAATGATCGATGTTTGCTTTAAATCTTTGTGTTTCTCGACAGCTTCGTCTAGCTTTCTCTTGATCTGATGCTGTTTTGTTTGGTTTCTTGCGCTCTGGTTAGCACCGGCACCATGGGGAATTTCATATTGAAGTGAGCGACAGGTAGGGATTTCGGATTTCTGTGTTTCGGTTGAGTTTTGCGTTTGTGAGTTATTGTTTTTGCTGTTGGAGGTGGGCATGGTGGGGAAGGAGGATGCCTCCTGTAATTCGAGGGCTCCTTGTCAGCTTTCGAACTCACGGAAACAATTCTGGCGCTCTGCTTCGTGGTCTGCTTCCCGAACTGCTGCTCACAACCCGAATGAGGAGGAGAAAGAGTGTGCAGATCCGAATGCTAATCCGGGAATGGTAACGGGCAAGGTCGCCGGTTTCCTGCCCCTTTGACTCCTAGATCCCAGCAGAATTCCAAGGCGCGGTCGTGTTTGCCTCCATTGCAGCCATTGTCGATTGCTCGCCGGAGCTTGGATGAGTGGCCAAAGGCAAGTTCTGATGATATTGGGGAGTGGTTGCAGCCTCCAACTCCTAGCGGAAGAAGTGGGGAGAGGTTGAAGCTTGATTTGTCGTCCATACAGCAGAACCCGGATGGAAACTGTGGGCTTGTCAAGAGGGATAAGATTGCTTTCTTTGATAAGAAGTGTTCAAAAGTGGCAGAACATATATATCTTGGTGGAGACGCAGTTGCGAAGGATAGGGATATACTTAAACAGAATAACATTACCCATATCCTAAACTGCGTGGGTTTTGTGTGCCCTGAATACTTCAAAGCTGATTTTGTGTACAGAACTTTGTGGTTGCAGGACAGTCCATCAGAGGATATTACTAGTATTTTATACGATGTGTTTGACTACTTTGAAGATGTTAGGGAACAGGGTGGGAAGGTATTTGTTCATTGTTTCCAAGGAGTTTCTCGATCAACATCATTGGTTATTGCTTATCTTATGTGGAGGGAAGGACAGAGTTTTGATGATGCCTTTCAGAATGTGAAGGCAGCCAGAGGTATTGCCGACCCTAATATGGGTTTTGCTTGCCAGTTATTGCAATGCCAAAAGAGGGTCCTTGCTTTCCCTCTCAGCCCGAGCTCATTATTGAGGATGTATAGAATTGCCCCACACTCACCGTATGATCCATTGCATCTGGTGCCAAAAATGTTAAATGATCCTTCCCCATCTGCATTGGATTCTAGAGGTGCATTTATTATTCATTTACCATCTGCAATATATGTCTGGATTGGCAAGAATTGTGAGGCTATTATGGAAAGAGATGCCAGAGGAGCTGTTTGTCAGATTGTACGGTATGAAAAAGTGCAAGGGAGGATAATGATGATAAAGGAAGGCGAAGAACCAGTTTATTTTTGGGATTCCTTTTCTAATATTTCGCCTTTGTTTGATAGAAGTGGCAGTAAAGTGGAAGTTGGGGTACCAGTTGTTATGATATGCCCTGGTGAGAGAGAAGTTAACTCTTATAACCTCGACTTTGAGGTTTTCCAAAAAGCTGTTCGGGGTGGCTTTGTTCCTCCATTTGCATCGTCAGAGAATGGACAGGAAACCCGCCTTCCTTGTAGAGTAAGTAGCTGGAGTATACTAAGGTGTAAGTTTGCCTCTGGATACATGAAGGAGTTCATCTCAGCACCCAAGCTATCTTTCTTCTCAAGGGTCTACTCAGATTCTAGGATGGTAGTACATCCATGCACTAACACGTCCTCACCTTCATCATTATTGTCATCAGCTTCTTCGGCCTCCTCTTCTTCACCTCTTTATCTCTCCCCAGATTCTATCTCATCTGATTCAAGTACTGGCTCGAAGAATTTTTCCAAATCCTCACTGGATTCTCCCTCGGCAAGTGCTTGTTCAACTTTGTCCAACTTGTCTCTCTCATCGAACCTTTCATCTGTGCCCAGACCCACTGCTTCAGAAACTTCTGGTGCCAGTAAGACTTTGCAGCCATTTTCTCAAGCAGCTTCATCACCTTCTAAAATATGCATGCCTTCCCTCGCAGAGCGCAGAGGTAGCTTGTCAAAGTCTCTGAAGTTGCCAGTGATTTCTGATGATAGAAGGGTGGTAAATAGTTCCTCCTGTTCTCTGGCCAGTCAAGAAGATGGTTTCAGAATTAACAACGATGCTTGCTGCTTATCTGAACCAGATAGTATAGGAATTGTCGTAGGATCCAATGGCAGTACCAAGAATGGGGAGGGAAGTTCTATTCGAGAGTGCGAGTTAAACATATCTCTTGGTAGAGTAGTTAGTGCTGACTCAAGTCATAGGGAAGCTGATTTTGTTAATCAAAATGGTGAATTGTGGAGAAATTGTCCTATAGGAGAAGACCTGAGGTCCACTGTCTCAAATAGAAATGAGGAGAGTGGTTCATTACCTTGTAACATGATGCAACCGTTAGTATGTCGCTTGCCTAGTTTAGAAAGTATTACAACTTTTGGTGGAAAGGATCTGGATTGTAAAGCTGCTTTTGCCATTTTTCATCAGAGTACAGTTTTAGGGAATGATGAGAACTGGGTTCTTTACTTTTGGGTAGGAAGGTCTTTCAATGAAGACCGCGGCATTCAGGCAGATAGCAGCAGGGATTTAATTGGACTGCAGGAGATAGACTGGAATCGAGTTGGTTCCAAGGTTCTTACTCAGATGCATCTGCCAAGGGAAACAAACATCAAGGTATGGGATCTAATATTGGAATAATGGAATGTATTTGACATTCCAAGTATTATGTGTGGTTTTATTGTTTCATGCTTAATACTAGGTATATATAAATATAGTCTGGATATTATTCCTAATGTTGGACTTAGGAAAAAAGTTGGATGAGCATTAGGTTTCAAGTCACCAGAAAATTAGTCAGATATATTTGAGTAAATAGACCTTACTTGTTTTGAATCTAGATATGGAATTTGTATAGTTACTAGGTGTTTTGCCTTTAGAGAGATGGTAGCTAAGTTGACCCATGCATGTTAAATTGTTAACTTTGTTCAGGAATTTTAAATAAATTGATGTAATTGAATGTATTGATTTATATGAAGGACCATCTTCGTCAAACTGGAACTTCATATATCTTAAATGGTTGTGATTGTCAATTGTGATTGTCAGTTCAAAACTTACAATGAAAACTGCTTACCTTTTCCCTCTGCAAACTGGTCTCACTTATACGGTGATAAAAGTTATATCTGGTAGTCGCGGGGAAATGATCTCATGGATTGTTCACACCATAAATTGGGGTCTTGCCTTCTGAAATCTTATCTCTGTGGAAGAAATGCTAGGACACTTATAGGTGGAGAGAGAGCACTAGAACTGGCTAGATAGAATATACGCGACAATTGGTTGACAATAAATAACCGCTCTTCCTATTCTATCCACCAACCAATTAATCTCCTCATGCTAAGTTTGAGGAGCCAACTCTCCATTTGATTGGGATATCTTTTGTGAATGAGTGATTAAATATATTTGTTTCAAAATCCTGTAATTTTGTTTGTGCCAAGTTGAAAAATTAATTGATTAGAAGTATTCAAGTTATACCTACTAATCTTTCCTGGCTTCCTGCTTATGTTTATTCATTGTATATTTATTGGTTCAAATAATGAAATACTATTTATTCTGGTTAATGAATATGAACATAGGGAACTCCATTAAATTGTATTGAATGTACGTGGAGGGTTGTATCTTCTAGTTGTGATACCATTCTAGGTCTTTTGAATGTACGTGGGTGGGGGGACGTAAGTGATTATCTCTTAAGGTGAATAATAGTCATATAAAACACATGTAAGATTTTAGTGGTTGTGTGATAAAATTTAACGGTGAAGTGTTTGAACTTTTCAGTTGCTTTTGGGTCATTATTTCAGTTATAGATTGGTTACCTATCATCTTTTTGTGTCATTCCATTATCGGTTTTATTCTTTTGACTTTGTGCTAATTGAAGTGGTATCTTGTGGCTGTTCTAATTTTTTAGTATTAAATCTGGTTTTGAATAGGTTATTAAAGAAGGTGAAGAACCAGAAGAATTTGCCGTGTTATTAAATTCATTGTAGCGCTGCTGCATTTAAAGTGCGATTTTGCAATGAAATAGCTCGAGTCATTCTTCTGTCTGTTTCTCTGTTTTGTTGGACTTGCAAGCATCAAATCGAGCTTCCCTGGGCCCTGGCAATAACCTGTGAGGTAATGTACTACTGACCTAGTCATCATTGAATTAGTTAGTTAGTTAGTTACAACTCTCATGCTCCACAAATAAGGAAAATGGTTATAGGTGTCCAAGCTCACTGTTATTTTATTTGTGTTTGTATCGTGGTTGGTAGGCTTCCCATGGAGATAAATTTTAATTTTAATGGAAATAATAATTTGTCGGTTATCACTTATCAGAGAAGTTGATGTACCCTGATTTCTCCATTGACTGGCATTGTATTAATTGCTAAATGGTCTCTTCTAGATAACTTGTTGGCATTTAATGTGCAAGGGATGTCTCTAAGTTGAAAATTTGAACTGTATTGCTCGTCTATGTATCGAGAAACCTTTGATTACAAGTAATCTTATATCATATCATGCTTCCATACAAGAGCTTAGGCTGACATCTTGGTCAAACTCGTATCTGAAACATCAGATCCCACCTTTTCAGCAATAAAAACTCGAGCATTGAGTTTCCACAAGAGAATAGCAGTATTTAGTGCAATTTATATAGTTCTTGGTCCCGAAAGATGAATACCATCTCATTCTATTTCCTTGATGAAAATAGCTAGTATATGAAAAAGCAAGATAATTTAGCAGTTGCTTTGTACTATTGTTGATTGAAATAGGCGTTTTACCAAAAAGAAAACTCAAACAGTTCCCTTCTTACATGATATCCATATTTGGGGTTGCAGGATGCTCCTAGGCAAGATGAGGCTGTTTTCCAGGTTGTATTGTACAGTTCAGGTACATTTCATAGGTGAAAATCATTCTTCTGTCTCGTCCTGTATATTCGCAACTAGTCTAAACCAATTTTTTACCATATTCAGGACAATTAAGTAAACTTTCAATCTTCTTTGTAAATTTGTAATTGTCTTTTATTGAAAGACATGTTAGTATCTGTATCTAAATCTACATTTATTCGACAGAATCAAATGTTGACATTTTTTTATAATGTTTGTTTAACTGCTACAAGGTGTAGAATGACTTTCCAGGTTTGCTCAGGCTCCTACTCCTGTGACTTTTTATAATGTTACATATAAATCAGATTGCTCGGTGAGTGTGTCGATATGATTTTGTTACTTTGAAAAGTAATCAGAATCATATGTGGATATGTAATAGTTTAAAATTTGTTCGTTTTATGTTCGTCCCAAAATGCTTTTGTTCCTTGGAGAAGGATCCAAGACAACATAGGTGTAAGAAGGGAAGGAGAATGAAGGAAGCTCTCAATCTTGAGGGTACGATCTTCAAACCATCAAGAGGCCTTAGACGACAAGGCGATTGTTCGGAGAAAGTTGCGGAGTCGAAGCAGATTGTGGGAATTAAAGCTTCCAAATCAGGTGGATCACAATTAGTGAGATGGAAAATATTGGGAACAGAAGCTTAGTGAAGGATATTAAGGTTTTGTTTTGATGTAAATAGCTTACTTTTAGCAAGTAGAATCTGATTAGAGTAGCCCATAATTTGTCTGTTTTTGGTAGGAAGTGTATCACTAAGATATGAATAGATGTTATGTTTAACTTTTGTACTTATGTCATTATCGGTACATGAACTTTGATGCAATATCCGATTTAATACACAAAAC
>JAYMTE010000918.1:0-15181 GCA_036897545.1 Pelargonium fulgidum
AATTAGACTAGATTATGAATTAATAATGATTCTTTTGCTATTATTTATAATTCACCCTGCAACGTACGAGATGAATACTAGTTTGATTTATTATCCATTCATGACCCAGTGATATGACCCGTTGGGTCTCAGATTCGGTTTTAAAGGGTTAATTAGTTTTATCTCCAATAAAGTAGTACATACTCGGTTATAATGTTTCTCAGCACTCAAAGGAAGTATCACCTTAAATCTCATCCCACAAATCACACCATGTACCGTCGATAAGACTATCTCAAAACTGATTTAGTTGGTTGACTTCTGCCACATCAACCCACTCATCCAAGTATGCAACCACGTCAACTAAGACTGCCACGTCACTAATGAGACCAAGGGTTAAAATAATTAAAAGTCCATGGAAGTAAAACTAATTAGTTCACTATTATTATTTATTAAGATTCATGTATAATCAAACTCGTTGTGTTTCATCATCATTAACCTCTACAACTTATGTGTTTCTTTACATTGCTTAAAACAAAATGGCCCATTACATCAAACCCGGATGGCCGACCCGGTGACATGACCCGTTAGGTCTCCGATCCGGTTTTAAAACATTGGTTCCGTTCCGATACCATTAAAGCTCCTGTCGCTGCTCTCACTCCAAAACCTCCCAAATTCAGTCTCCGCGAAACCAATCATCGGTTTGTGAAAATGCCGGAAGTGAAGATAATAGCCAAAAATTTCATGGACATGGTGGCTTCTCTGCCGGCCATGAAGCTCGATCACCTCCACCAAAATGCATTCATATGCGAAGCCATTCTTAGGTCTCTCTCTCTCTCTCTCTCTCTCTCTCTAATTGTATTTCATTTTTCATTATTGCTTGTTGATTGTGCTACAGATGCTATACATTGATGTTCCAGTTACAGCCAAGTCAATGGGAGAATGGGTGCTTGCAGATGGCCTCTCGAAGCACAAAGTTGCAATTGATCGATTAATTCAGTTGAGGATATTCACAGAAAATGTTGACAGGGTTGACAGGTGAATGAATGAAGATTTAGTCTGATACTGAAACTTACTAGTAGTTCTTTTAAGTTATTAGTTTGTTAGTTGTATCACATACTTGTTGTGATACATGGTGCTTTCACTTTTTAGCTGAGGTTCTATGTGTTCCATTTGCAGGAAAAAGGAAACCACTTACAAATTAAATCCTGTGTTTCAGACTAATCTACAAAAACATTTGATCCACGGGTACGTTTTTATTCATGTATGTAATTAAACACTTTGTATTTGTTAGTTCAAGTAAATGTGCAGCACCGTTATCTTTTTGGGTGGTGGAAGTGGATTGCAGATTTTGCCTCGACTTATTTTTGGTAAAGGATTGTTCATATAAATGTTAAGGAAAGTAGGAAACATCCACATCTTGTATGGTTTGTTACGATCTTATCTGATTGTAGATGAATGAAAGTATTAATCTACAATGAAGTCATTGTACTGTGATTGCATCCTTAGATTACCACTGAAAAATTGTGCACACTATCTGGAATCTAGACTAGTTAGCCTAATTGTTTTCTCATTTACCCGTACTTCTTAATTTGTCCTGTGCAATTGATCTTCGATATTGGATTGCTCAGGCTATCCTAGTTACCTTCTAAGGTTGTATCTTGTTAAAGTACACACATTGAAAGAATATGAAATTTGAGACCACTTGATATACTAGTTGAACCATCCACCTTATAGCATAAATTTTTGGGTTGAAATGAAGTCTAACTTGCTATCATAGCTGGTTTACCTACCTATTAATTCTTGACCCATGTGCAGATTCCTTATGTTGTCCAACTTGCACTATGAATGATTAAATATCCCACGTTGAAAGAATATGAATTTTGAGACAACTTGATATTCTAGTCTGTCCCTCCGCTGAATAGTTTAGGCTTTTGAGTTGGATTAAAAATTAACATATCTAAATTACCGTTTTCTAAGGCCAAAGAATTGTGGAATTTGTGCAAAAGTTTAGGAGCAGTCGCTCAAAGTGATGAGGAAGTTGTCATTGAGAAGCCGAGTCTTCTCAAATCCAACTAAATCCATGTTTTCCCATTCCCTCCGCACCTTAGTCCTACCTCAACATACTATAGCCATCATTCCGGAAAACTATGGCGGGGTTGTCAAGGCGCTTATCGAACACGGCACTGTCACGAGCGCCTGTGTCCTGCTTGCTGAGTTTAGGCTCCTGAGCTCCTGTGCCCCTTTGTTTATTTTTGTTTTATCCTGCTAGTTTTTATGGTTTTTGTTCCATGCTTTAGGGCTGACCTGTACTTTTACCTCTGGGATTGTTTCTTCCCTTTGTACTCTTTTCTCTCTTTGTTAAGAGTACTCTTTTGCTCATAAAAAAAAAATATATCTAAATTACCGAATCCCTTATTCCCTATTACTTAATTCTAGCAACAATATGAATTGACATCAAACTGGATAATGAATACAGGGGAGTTTTGCCAAGGGAGCCAGTGCCTTCTAATATTACATTGAGGCTACCAAGCTTAGATGATCTTGAAGCCTATGCCCTTGAACAATGGGAGGTGAGAGTGTTTGTGTTGGTAGCCTTGTTTCTGCACATGTGTATAAGGAAACTATATATCCTAGTTCCTACTTCTCTTGGGAGAAATGATCTTGATCATTGTTTAGGCTCATGATTTTGGCTACTCTTTGTAACATCTTCTACTTCTGTTAGACCAGTGTTTCCTGCTGCATCTTATAAATTCAGCCCAAGCTGAGAGGGTTACCAACTTCAGCTCCTCAATGATGAAGATTTTTCAAAGAGGTCTTTTGTCCCAAAGGTATTATTTATTTGAACATGGTTACTCACTTTATTTTTTGCAACTCCATAGTAGGAAATCTGTATGTCATGTTTGATGGTATGTTCAATAGGGAAAAAGAAGCTCCAAGACTCACTGAAAGTGGTTTCCAGTTTTTGGTATGGTAATGTGAACAATGAGTCACTTGCAGTTCTTCAAATGTTCCATATTGTTTTCTTACTAATTTTGATCTGTTGAAATAACAGTTGATGGACACAAATGCACAACTTTGGTACATTGTCAGAGAATATATTTCTAATTCAGAGGTATGGATTGCTAAGAGTCTTTTCCATGTATTTCTCCATAGAGACTTTTTGGCCTTCAAATTCTAGTGATGGACATTTGTGAAGATAATATTCTAGGTTCATAAAAGATATTTCAAGATATTGTATTAAGAACTTGGAAAGGAAAATTATAAACTCCATCAATATTTGGTTTAGGTTAATATGAAATATGAATTTTTGTTATGAAAAGCGAGAGAAGGTAGGCAGCAGAAAGTAGGATTTTCTTTTAATTTTATTTATTATTTAGCTGGCAAACTTTGCACAATAGAATATGGGAGTTGGTATATTTGTTTCAATTCATTTGGAGTTTGCCTTGCATCCCTAATATAAAATCCAACTTGGTCAGACTGGAACTTATAGTTTATCTTTGTTTATGTTTATATTATATCTCGACATTGCATTCTGGTGCAGGAGCGTGGAGTAGACCCGGCCGACTTGATTTCCTTTCTACTAGAGCTTAGTTTTCACGTGACAGGAAAGGTATCAGAGATAATTTGTTCACTTGTGACATTTTCTAGCATGATTGTTTTGTAGAGTTGCTCTGTATGTGCTATAACTATCCCCGGTCAACTTCAATGTTCTCATTCTTTTTTGTAGAGTTGCTCTGTATGTGCTATAAATTGCCTCCCTGGTTAACTTGTTCAACCATCGTGGCAATACTACAGCAACTGTTCTATAATTTATAGACTTTAGGGCTCAAACTAATGTGTACACATAAAAGCATAATAGTATCATTTTATCAATTGTATAGTTAGATATCTACAGGTAAACTTAACCTTGGAATTTTTAAATTTGTGGTTTGATTGATCTTATTTTTGTTGTTACTGGGGCCAATTTTTTTTGAAAAAGTAAAATATTTTAATTTTTGCCGTCACTCTGTTATACAAGGTTTTGTTGTTGTTGAGTAACAAGAAAAAAATATTAATCCCACATTTATTAACGACTTTATCCTTTGTAGGCATACAATATGGATACATTGACTGAGGTGCAAATGGGTACAATAAAGGACCTTGCAGACTTGGGATTGGTTAAACTTCAGCAGGTTATTCTGAACTCTGCCATTCTCTTACACATCGAGTTGATTATCTATCATATACAAATTTAAGATTGATTGTAAGTAGTAACATAGTTGGGTCTGTTACATTCATCCAGGGCAGAAAAGAGAGTTGGTTTATACCTACTAAATTAGCTACTAATCTCTCAGTCAGTTTAACAGATTCCTCGTCACGGAAACAGGTATGAACGACGACATAAGCTTTACAAGGCCTTTTTTTTAATAATAGTATTTCTTTTTGTTGATATATGTTCCATCTTTGTTGTGTATATCCTTGCTTACTAATGTATTTTGTTCTTATTTACTCTCTTTTTAGGGGTTTGTAGTTGTAGAAACAAACTTCAGGATGTATGCATACTCATCTTCCAAATTGCATTGTGAGATTTTACGTCTTTTCTCACGGTATGCCACCTAACTGCTTGGTATATTGTGTTCCTGTCTTATTTTAACTAATTTCTGGCTTTTCCTGTGTACATGCTCTTGATTTAGGAAGCAGATAACTTTGCATTAATATATGCAGGATAGAGTATCAATTGCCAAATCTCATTGTTGGAGCAATCACAAAAGAAAGTTTGTACAATGCTTTTGACAATGGCATTACAGCAGATCAGGTATTTACAGATCTGTTTCTTGTCACATTTTATTTCACTTTTAAACAGTGATAATTTGCAGATACTTCGCATTACAATATCCCTTGTGTTTAAATTCTGACTCGTAAAAGCCAGTTTCGTTAATCTCTTATAGTACATTACAATTTCTTGCAAAGGCCAGTTTCTTTAATATTTGGATTTTGGAAATGCATTGTTCTCATTGGAATCTTGATATAATAATCCTCTTAAAAATGCAGTTAAGAATGGAACTAGGGTTTTAATGAGATATGAGCACACTCATAACTGCATAACTAATACTGAATGTAGAATAAAACTAGTTTGACTCACATTCATTTATCCAACAAGAAAAGTGATTAATTAAACAAGGTTAGTTTGTTCATTTGAGTTGATTTCGTAATATTTGTGAATACCCTTAAAGCGACACTTATTTTGAGACTGGCGCAGTATTAGGAAGCAATGTTTTTGTTATGTTTAGCTACTTATTGCTGTTCTGTTTTACTTTGAAACTATGTCTACAGATAATTTCTTTTCTTCAACAAAATGCGCATCCTCGGGTTGCAGAAAAGATGCCATCCATTCCCGAGAATGTCACGGATCAGGTCTCACTTTGTCTCAATGTTTAAACATGCAAGCATTTAAGACTAATATAGTGGCTCTGAGTTTGATTATTTAACTTATGACTCTAGTTTTGAAATCAAACTTTTTAATGTGTACATCAATGACCCTCCCAAGACCCGGCAATGGTGGGACCCTTAGCACTGGGCTACGCCTTTTTTTGTTATGAAACTTTTTTCTCTTATTCTTGAAATTTAATAGGTGCAGGATGTGAAGGTGTGCGTTTTGTTCAATATTATTTGACGTCATGGAATGCTTTGTGTGACAGATTAGGTTGTGGGAAACAGATTTGAATAGGGTTGAGATGACACCTTCACATTTCTATGATGAATTTCCTTCTAAGGTAACGACGGAGCGTTTCTGTTGAAGTGCAATATTTGTCTCATCAAAGTGTCTTTGTTCTTAGTACGAGTTTTTTTTTCCTCAACAGGAGGTCTTTGAGGCTGCTTGTGACTTTGCAAGAGAGTGGGGTGGTTTACTGTGGGAGGACTCTAAAACGATGCGTCTGATCGTGAAGTCAGAGATACATATGCAAATGCGAGACCATCTTCGCCGGCAAAAGCAGTAGGTCAGCTGTCGAGTGTTGCAACTATAAATGATTGAAAGTAAGATTGCTGGGAGAAAAGAGGCATATAGGTTGTCTTCTGTACAGCAATGAGATGTTCAAATTTTATACATAAACCAATGAACTGGGTTTCAAGCACAAAATTAACAAGTACAGAATATATATGGTCATTGTTGAAGTAGCACACTGATCGTTTGATTATTATTTTTCTTTACCAGATCTCTGTAGTTGGCTTGATTTTTCAGTCATGTGGATTTATGTTGTATTGATGTAGCCTTGTGGGTAGGTGTATGTGACATTAATTCTGAAGTTTTAATACTTAAACACAAAAGAAGAGCATTCGGTGCAACCAAATTCCTTTAGTTTGTACAATAGGTTTTGTGTTCATATCATGTCAAAGGTTATTTGTGTGCTTGCACTATTCAATACAAACAACAACATAATCAGTTATTAGGCCGTGTTAGCACGTTGAAGGTTATTATTGTGCTGCACGATCCAATACAAACACGACAAAATTATAAGCACAAAACACAAGCACAACACGTTTAACACAATAACTAAATATAAGCCGTATTAACATGATTACACAAAATGTGAGCCAAAAAGCTAATTTCTTGATACAAGAACAAGATTTGTTGCTGCCCAGGATCGAACTGGAGACCTTCAGTGTGTAAGACTGACGTGATAACCACTACACCACAGCAACCTGATGCATTGGGAGTGGTCTGTAACTATATAAACTATTTGAATAATACTAACTACCTGTCTGAATTGGGCCTGGATTGAGTGGGCCTTGATGGGCTCAAACCCATTTCGATTTTTATTTCATCACTATTGCCTTGCTGGGCTTGTTGTATAATGCAATTTGGTGGGCTTGTTTTGTCTTGTGTATACAAACTTTTTTCCTGTTCATTTAATGGTACAATACGACAGTCAATAGAAGAGAAAAAATACATGACTTGTGTAATCTGTATTGTGTGTGTTATGTATATATACTGTATAGAATGCTAATCTCTGTTAATTTGTGCCTAGAAATTCTCCTTGTGAAAATGGAATCTGGTGGATGTATTAAGGCTATATTCTTGGGACAGCCTTCTTAGTTGTCCTGTCAGTACTGGGCTTCCACAATAGAACACACCTGCATCAAACACCACACTAAGTTAACGAGGATACGTCATCTCATGAATGAACCTTATATCCGACCTAATGAATCTGTGGGCGTAGAGAGTCCACCCGAAACCATTTTGTTCGTGCCTCACTCACTTAATGCTTGGCTGAGACTAGAGCTGACAATTCGTGCACGTGTGTCGTGCTAAATGTTGTTATGCGCTGCATGACCCAACACGACATGACACGTGTAACACGACAACTGAATGAGTTATGTTGTCAGCTCTAACTGAGACTCCTCACTCTCTCTTTGTATATATTTAAACAGAAGACAATGTTACCAATTGTTGCGGATTCATGGGTTTGTGCCAATTCACTGAACACCTTTCCCCAATTCGGTCTTGCAAAATGTGTTCTTATCTGTTTCGAAACATGGAACAAAGGTGAAGTGAATTTCACATTGCAAAACAAAACAAAACTTTCTTAAATGAACAACAATGGTAAATATATTAAAATACCCGACTTTCGGAGACAATATCAACACCATTCTTGGCATGCTGTAGTTTCTGTATCATGGCAATGAGTGCAGACCTAGCATCTCCTTCCTCGTACACACTCGTCAAGTAGTTGTGCATTTCAATCATATTCTGTAACACACATCCAACTTTCGTTTATATATGTATATATATGTATATTGTTGATGCTACTAACATCGTAACATATCGTCTTGTAATTAGTTAATTACATTAACGTCGTGCTCTACAATATCATCCATCACTCCTTTGAACCACTCGAACGAGCCTTGCTCCCTCGTTACCCAGTAAAAATACGCTCTTTCCGGACCTTTGGTCTCCGTCTGATTCTGCATAAGTTAAGGATAAGCATAGTATATTTAGTTCTGCATGATCATGTGTTAACAAATTTTAAAGATGTTGTTGATAGTACATGCATAACCAACTTCCTTAAAATGAAACAAAAAACGGTCATTTTGAGACAAAAGTTGAAGAAACAAGAAACTCATTTTGAGATTGTGAGAATATTATACTTACAAATGAATTAATATTGTTGAGGATATCTTTAATGATACTAATGAATGGAGTTGCTCCAATTCCTAGACCAATCAACAAAAGTATGTCGTATCTCTTGTAATCTTGAGCAGGCGCTCCATAAGGTCCCTTGATCAAGATCCTTGGAAAGCTACAACACAAAACATTTAATCCAAACGCTACCTAAGTGTCATAAAACATGGGATTAAGGAACGGAGTGTCTGAATTTTTATGTTAATAGTCACCTGAGATCTATGGGTTGGCTCTTGTTGTCCACAATGTTTCCTTGCTTATCAAGGGGCATAGATCTTGTTTCTATTCTTGCTAGCCTTCCCTTTTGCGGCTGCTCTTTTGGGGCCTCGCACACCTGTAACTTTTCTCGGGCTCATCAGTACAAAAACAAATCCGAAAACAAATCCGAAAATCGACTATATGTATAGGTTTGTGCATGTCACGACCTTTCGGAATCTTGATTGAAACTCTGATGTCCAGTCTCCAAGTGTTCGTATGTGCACGCTCAAATAGGGATCATCTGGGGCTGAAGTGATTGAAAATGGATGCCTGCCAACATAATATACACACGTATCTCTTAGAACTCGACTATCTGCATAAACTCTCAAAACTATGTAGTAATGAATTTAGTAATTTACCACTCGATGGTTGATATGTCGGGACATTTGATGAAAAGATACATTCCACTCCGGTACTTGAACCCCATGGGTTTTGTTATGTACAATGCGAGAACATTCCCCGAATATATGACTGCCTGCACGCACGAAACGAACATGTCTCAAGATGAGTCCATGAATCTCGAATCTTGAATCTTGAATCTACCTATTTTTACTGATACATGCCTTGATGACATCAACGCCGTAGTTATGTTGCTGATACCTTGCAAGAAGTCTCTCGACCGTGTAAAAAAACATGGGAAACGCTACGTACATCCATGTCTGCACAATCAATTAAGGTTGGACAAATTATGATTCAAGTTGCAGCAGAGGATTGTCCCGATATATAATTGTTATGTCACTTACCGTCTTTTGTTGCCAAGGCACGATGGAGAAGATGAAATATCCGTGCAAGATCAAGAGAATGTAGGCAACGACGAGGAAATGATGAGCAACCCAGAAGGCGTTAAAACCGGCCAAATGGTGGAGCAATCCTGGCAACTTGATGGCATTTCTCCTGAAGGAATGCGTGGCGAGCGTGAAGGAATACGACATGATGAGCAATATGAGAATACCGGACAAGCTCGGAAAGGCCCTCATGAGCTCCATATAAGTGGGCTGATGATAGTTGAAAGCTGGTCCCAAGATTGCTATGAACTTGGGTTTGGGGCAAGAAACCAAGCTCGGATAGTTACAAGCCACATGAGCTATGGTGTGAATAATAGCCCCAATTGTTATGGCCAGAGCGATTACCTTGTGGAAATTGATGTTGTCGTCGAAAGGACAGAGCTTGCTGAGGAACGTTGACCGGAGTTTCGTTAGGGTCATTCTACAGACTGGGAGGAGAACTATGGCCATGTTGAATTTCAGTGTCTCCGCTGAGGCCTTTGCGTAGCAAACGCAGTAGCCGACTATCTGAAACGTCGGGGCTTTCGTGTTCGCGGTGAATTTCCAGTTGAAAAGTGCCATGTTCGCTAGGAACCACACCACGAATAGCCATATTCTCTTCCAGTTCTCGTGCATTGCTTCTGAGGTGTTCGATATGAATCTGCTTATTGGAGTTCTGTATCGTTTCGGGATCATGGCCTTGGTGAGAGAATCGTTCTTGAATTCGGTCTTGGTTACGTTTTCGGGGGCCACCATTCCCCTCAGTAGAGTTTCTAGCTGCCACATCTGTGGATCAAACCAAGAAACAGAGGAATCAAGAAACAGAGGAATTGAAAAAACAGGGGAATTCAAGAAACAGGGGAATTTGGACCTCTATGTATCCGTTATGGTCCGGGTCGAGCTCTTCCATGATCAAAGCTGCGTATGCTTTGGCATGGTCCTTGAGATTCGCTAGCTTGTTCGCGGACGCGCTCAACAATATGATCTTTCGATTTCAAGAAACAAATTGAACTGAGATCAACAAATGTACAAACAAAAATGAATTGATTGTTCTTGAATTTGTCCCTCACCTCCTTCACTTCATCTTCCGTGAGCTTCCCATCACCATCCTTGTCGCACCTACAAAACAAAATAAAAAAAACATGTTTATTTTCGTGGTTTCTTAATAATGCGAAAAAGTGGGTTTAGTGAAGAAGCTAGTGTTGTAATTTACTCACATGTCAAAGAAAATTTGGAGGCGAGAATCGACGTCTTTTTTGGTCATTTCTTCCCAAAAAATTCTCACTTCATGGAGAGCAATTCCATCTGTTGTGTCTACCCCTTTTCTCCTCGCCAAGCTGTCGAACAATTGGCCAGCAAATTCCTTCGATTCCGCCATTCCTGCAATCATACAATTAATCAGAACAAAATCCAATTTCCCGAACCATATAATTTTTTTAGTTGCGCACCAATGCAGGCTCCGAACTTGTCTCTCTGCAGCTTCCCTCGTACTGCATTGGAATGGAAGCGCCGCTCGATGGCTCTCCAGGCGTCACCTTCTTTTCCGGTGGTGGTCCTCTCGAGGAACCTCAAGCTCTGGAGGCCTCGGGCGGCGCTGGACGTCCGCTCCATCTTTCCTCCGAGAGGTGGTTTTGGTGGGGTGGTACCAACACCGCCGCTGCCAAACCGCCTCTTGCTTTTGGATACGCTGGCGGTTCGCCGGAACATAGAGTCGGTGGTGGTGCTGTTTACCGATACGTTTCGGGGCAATTTGGGCATGGTGTTTTCGGGTTTCTCGTCCTTGATGGGGACATCGGTCATTTGGTCTATCTCTATGCTCTGCAAGATCCATTTCGACCCGTCTTCTTCTTTGTCGTTCAACGTATTGCTCATAGCTCCTCTCCGGCGACGATTTGTTGTTAGTTAAATTAGTTTTTGTGTGTTTTTTTGTTTGATTTTTACGTTATGGAAATGATTGAGAGAGGGAGGGAAAGAGGAGATGGTGCTGTGCTGAGAGGTAGAGACGAAACCGTTTATTTCGTTAGTTAAGTTTCTAAATTTAGAAAGATGGCACAAATTGGATTCTTTTGGGCATTGTTAGATAACACTTTGTGATAGTGCAAAAGTATTGTCACCCCTTTCAAATTATCAAAATGATTGTATTTTTATAACTATTTTGTAACTAATGGAGTCAAGATTTCTTAGAAGTGAAGGCGAAATTTTTATGCTGAAAATTCATTTGAGCCATCAAGACTTGGACAATTTTTTTCCTTACCTTAATAAGATTAGGCAATTGTTTGTTTGTCAAAACTGGAACTAAAACACAAAAACGTTTGGATAAAAAAAGCATATAGTTGCCGTTTGACGTAGACATTGATGGTAATATTTAAAGAATAAACAAATGTTATATAGCATTTTAAGAGGATCGCATAGACAAACTACAATCACCCCTGACTCTACAATATTTGTATCGATGAAGTAGTAGGATCATAAGTAGGTAGAACAATTCTTCTTCCACCTTTTGAGAGAGAGAAAGAAAAAGAGATATTTTCAAGTTAAGCAAAATTAATAAAATCATGATACCACATGAAAATTCCACGTATACTCAAATTCAGTTATATTCATTTGGCTCGTTAATTATTAACCCGTCGAAAACTCTTAAGTCCCTGTGGACTTGAGCGCATAACCAAACTCTAAAAAAATCATCTTGAATTTGTTGATAATGAAAAAATCACAAAACTTTTCATTGAGAAACGATAATAAACACATGAAACAACAAAGTGGAAGACACTCCTATTCAAATGGCACCCGAACACCCCCTATCTCTTAAGCTTCAATTTATTTTAGATGTCGATCGTAACTCATATCTTGACGTAACTTTGACTGAGTGGCTTAAAAATTCCAGACTCTCCATACACCCAAACAAGGTTTTCTATGATCTTGCAAACCTTTTCCAATGCCTATCTGATTCCCATGCATGTGAACCCATAACTCACACAGTCACACTACACAATTTCACTTGGCTTGGTTGTCATAATGTGATTATCGAATCTCCACGACCCTTCTCCCAGCACTCAATTCATGCCCGGTTAGTGAAATAGGAACTTCGAGATACCATAAGCACCGATCGGAACCTATGTCAAGAAAATTCAACAAATGTTGACTTTGATGATGAAGCATTTGGTAGAGAAAGGCTGGCCGGACTCCTAAGTACAAGCTTACTGTGAACAGCTTCATTTGTTTGCACTAGTGTAATTTAGCACTCATCATATGTATAGTGTTTTGAATGGATTGATTTACTTGCAATATTCACGAATCACATATACAAAAATGCGGGTAAGTCAAAGAAAACTTAGTGGTCTTATAGCTATGTAATAGTCCCAAGAGTCATTTTTTTGTTTCTTTCTTGATTTGCTACTGCTAATCATTCAGATAAAGCACTTGGAAAAACAACACATATTGCACACCTGAACTGTCATTTTGTTTTGCCGTCAAATAAATTACATGCAGCACCGGCAGATCGCATCGTATTGCCAAGTATTCTCTTAAAAACGAAAAAAACAATACCTCTCAAAACTCGTATTGTGACTATATAAGCAGGAGAGTTTCAATGAACTGAAACTCCCTGGGATTCAAAATTATCTACTGTCCTGAAATCCCCTGACGCCGACAGTGGAATTTACCAACAAATAATGAACAAATAGGTAAAGCGTACATGAACATGACCGGCCCCATATATTCTGTACATAACTTCGATATTATGTCTTTAGTTAATGGCTGTTAGAGGAACCCTGGAGTCCATGAGGGATTGTGCAGTAGCAGCTTCATAAGCCCCCTGTATGTGTTTAATATCTCCATTTGGTTGTTTTACAGATCTGGACTCCCAGAATGACTTCAATAATTCGTCAAATGCAGGGGTTCTAAGCTCTTCAATGGATGCAATGCTTGGCAAATTGAACGATCTCTTTTTTGGCGTCGAGCAGGATGGTTCGTCCACCTATGCCACATTACAATTTACAAGCGGTCAACACATAAGTACTACATAGACAATTGGAGATTTACAACAGCCCAAGCTGGTTCATAAACAAACAAAGAACAAAAATATCTTACTGTATATTCATCTAGTAGACATTTTCCTGCATTCTCTGTGATTTCAACAATTTTGTGGTAGTGGCCACCCTTCAGTTCCCTCAAGTCCCCACAACAAGGAACAATCATTGAATTGATATTCTCACTTGCATCATGGTCAAGTTTTAGCGAATCTGCATATGGTTCAACTAGTCGGTTAATATTTTTTATACCAATAAACACTTAACTGAGAATGATCATGGAATTAAATACTGACGATCAATGGATGAAAGGAGGCCCTTGTTGGCAGCATCGACGTCTTCAAGTTGAGTTGACACAGCAGAAGAAAACCGATCACGTAGAATTTGGTTAGCTTCCATTCCCTCCCTGATTGAAATGAAATTCAATTAATAAACCATTTTATAAAAGATGATGATGTATCCTTGTAGGAAGTAGTGTACCTAACGATGGAATCCACAGAATCAACATTGTTCTTTTCCAGACTGAGCAAGGATTCTTCGGCATTTTTCCACTGTTGTGCACCCATAGTTGCCTTTTGCAAACTGTAAACAAAATAGGAAAGGTTGAGGAAAATAAATGGGAGAAGTTCATGCACAAGTCCCCAGAAATACACATACCAGTTCCGAAGAACCTCTTCGAGGTCTTTCTTTCCATTTTCCACTGCAGAAATATCCTCAGCATAGTGGGATTCAGTCTTTTCAGTGTGATTATTCCATTCTGCTTTAATAGAAGAAGTGGTGTCCTGCATGGTCGACATTTCTTGCTGTAACTTGCTGGTTTTGCTGGCTGCACTGCCCCGGAGATCATGCACCGACATTTGCACCTACAGAAAGTATAGAGAAGGTTACTGGAAACTTGATTGCATATGTGACCACTGCTAGCATACAATCTTTGAGATGCCTGGTAAAAGTCAATAAGATATATAAGAAATCAACGGACAAATAAACAAAATAATGGTATACCAATTTTTTCTTCCTAGCATTGGAACTGGCAAGCAGCTCCGCCACCTTTGCCAGTAATTGTTTTTCCTCATTGGCAGCACATTCCTACAAGTCATAAGATGGAAAATTATATTTTAGAGTAATTAGTTTATTGTTTGCTTGAAAGCAAAATGAGGCCTTCCCCATAGAGAAAACATGTCTTCCGAACATTCACACCTCAAATTTCTTTTCAAGTTCAGACAACTTCTGGTCATGGACTGTTTGAGATTCTTCCACAATTTGGGTAAGCTTGGATGCATGCATGTCTAGAATGTGAAAGAAGTTCATAGTTGTTTTAGAAATTGACCGCGTGGTTTCCACTGCTCTGCTATGTGCCTATTCCAATCCAAAAATAAAAATCATTACGTTTAAGGTTGAAAACATTCATATAGAAACCCCAAGCTGGAGGTTACATAGCATCAAAACATCCAACTACAGACCTCACGCTGTTGTTGTGCATATGCTGTTAACTTATCCTCCTGATCATGAAGACTACTTTGGAGATCGTTAAGTAATGCATCAGCCTCTGAAGCAATTCCTTTAAAGAGCTGAATCATGCAAATGGAAATGAAAGAAGGTAAACAAGGATGATAAAGGGTTAAGTAAAAATTAGCAGTTGAGAAAGAAACTTACATTCTCAAGGGAAGATGAATGCTTAGAGACTTCAGAATTGAGATCGCCAAAAGTGGATTTACAATTTCCATTGAGTTCTCCAGCCATATCATCCAAAGTTTTGATACCAGAACCACACAAATTCTTCAACTTTCCTAGCCGCTTATGAAGTTCTTCAGTAGCCTAGAAACCACGTATCAGTGATAATAAGTTAAATTGCCAACACAAAAGCAAGTCAGAAAAACACTTGTTCTTTAATAATTAAATTATTTTACCTCTGCCTTTGTTAAAACAAAGGACTGCATATCTTCCTCCATGTCTTTCAGCTGCTGCTCTTGTTGTGTAACTGAAGCTGCCAC
>JAYMTE010000919.1:0-15177 GCA_036897545.1 Pelargonium fulgidum
ACACTACCCTAAGGATAGGGTAATGACCCTAAATACCAACAATCTCACCCGCTTCATTCTTTGATTTTGTAGTGTAGAGAAAAAAACGTCTTTAATTTTGTTACTGATAGGTATTTTAACTTGGATTGTAATTTTATTCACCCACATGTAGGTGTTATTCAGCTTCAGTTTTTTGCTTTTATCTTGCATGAATCTAGCTACTTCAATCATTTTTTTTCCTTTGATATTTGATGTAAAAGTCATTAATTTCATTGTGTCGAGCTCACTTTTATTTTCCCCACCGTTTGCTAGTAAAAATAAAAATAATTATAAGAAGTAATTTACCTCTATATATTTTCAATATTATCTGGAGAAAGAGGAGATTTATATTTATAATAATATAAAGTAATAATTAGCAACATAATTAATTAATAGAGAAGATGTAGAGAAAAATATAGCATACCTAACTCCATATTTTTGTGCCTATAAATACCACCCTCACTCCATCCTTCTCTACCTACAATCTCACTCTCTTCCTCTCCCTCTCCCTCTCACCTTCTCAATCTATCAACATCATCATATAATTTATATACTCACTTTTTTACACATAAAAACCTTAATATGGAACCTCCTTCTGTTCTTGATTATCTTGGTCGTCCAAGGTTTTTGAGATTGTTACTGTTAATTTGTTTCATCATGAGTTTTGTGATAAACAACAACAACGATAATGTTGGTGTCGAAGCTTCTCATTTTATATACCCAGAATTGCAGTCTCTCACTACCGAAGAGATCCAAACAGTGCACAAAACTGGCTTCCATTTTCAACCTTCTAGAAATTGGCTCAACGGTTCGTTCAAATTCTAAACAATTTTACAAATTATTATTTCTTTATTTTTGTAGTTATTAATTATGCACATGCATATTTATATATACACAATCTTGAAGTGAGTTTGATTGGTTTGTTGCATTGCATTATATATATTTTTTCACTCTTTTATAATAGTGATTTTCCAATTGAACTACGACCATAACTTTATAAATATGTGTATATTGATTAGTTCAACTCTCGAATTTTACTGTTTTACAGCCACACATAATTACTTTAGTCTTAAAATATTTTTAGATTTTCGTGGGAAATTTTGGATTTTGAACAATTTACCATCATTCTAATTTATATTACTCTGACTTTCATTTTTCTTCATCGTCATATATTATCATTTCTTTTCGTCTTATTCTTCTCAAATTTTGATTGACCGCGACCAACTAATTTTCACAAAAAATGTGGGTCAGGAAAAGCATAAGTATTTTACCCTTATAAATGTAATTAAATAAGTATTCACATGAGTGTTATGTTTAGTTTTTAGACTAGGAGTACTAATAATATTTCTTGTAATTAGTCTCCATTTTCACATCATTGTATCAATATAAATTAAGTTGTTTTGGTTGATATTTAGTTATATATTTATTTGGCTGTATGCATGACATGGAATTTGCATTTGTGATATGCTTGCCATGCATGCACTATCCTGTTCCTAACTTCTTATATATAGTCATGTAAAGGTTATGTTTGGTCACCTTATGCCTAACTTATCGGTTTAAATATGTAAAATAGTTTTGGACTTACATCTTTATTGAAATTTAATGGTTTCATGATATATGAAATAATGTCAAAAGAACCTACACACATGATATTGTAGTTTCCAAGAATTGCTCAGGCGGTATAAAAGTTTTCATTTTTCAACTTTGGCTAAGATATAGTAGTAACGAATATAACACTTAACCCACAAAAAACAAAAAAAAGATTGGTCTCGGTGGTTTTGACATGTATGTATTATAGAACATGAGCCAAATTACTTTTTGTTTAGATAATATATATATTAAATACTCTCATGTGTGAGTGTCACAACACGTTTAATAATAGTGCGTACATGTTTTGGAGATCCGACACGAACATGACATAATTACTAAACATTTTGAGCTCTCGAACATGAGCCAAATACGTTTACAAAATGTGTGTCATGCTAGTTTAGTCATGTGTCATGTTACAACTCAAAATATCTCAGCTATCATGTATGGGCATTAAAAGTCGTCTTTACATGTTGTTAGGGTTCTAATGCAAATTAACAAAATGGTGTTTGTTATAGATAGGTAGATGTCAACCTCAAAATCACCATCTCCACAAGCCACACTTAGTGATGCAAGTTGCATGCCTCAACATTGAAACTTGAAAGGACAACCTTTGCAATTGTGACCTATTCTCAACACATAATTGGAACCATTTTAACATTTGTTAGTGGCATGGGGGCATGCATGCATCTTTCCTATATATTTCACACTTCCTTGTGGCCAATATCTTGGGTTTTGTTCTATATGGATCCATAAGATGGGCTCTTTCCAAGTCAAAATCATAGGTTTTAGGGACATATGAAGAAAAGACGAGGTTAAATGTTGTTTTTAAAGTGCATTATATGTCAACATATTATATGATGTGTCACTTGATGCCAACAGAATTATACATGTTTTTAAAGATACACTATATACTAAAGTTTTACCAACCGATTAGTATAACAATCAATTTTCTTACTTGAAATCTCGCATTCGAATAATCAATAAATTAATTAATAACAAATAATTAAAAGTTTTATCATCTGATATGAGAAAATTAAAGAAATACAAAACATAGCGAAGAGCATATATAAATTCATAGTTGGCTTTGGCTTAGTCAATATCAACTCATCAACCCACCTATATATGGCATTTCAATAAACTATCTTTTTCATGATCTGTGTTTGCCACCTGTTAGCTTTTTGGGTTCCTCATGGAAATTGGGAAGGATCAGGAAGCTTATAAGCTAGTGGGATCTGAAACATTTATTCTGAAGAAAGAAAAAGAGTAACCTGAAGTGTATTTTTGGCTAAAATTTGGAGTTTTTATAAACACTTTATGATCACATCTGATAACTAAATGACACTTTATGCACACGTAATTGCTATTTATATCATTTTCTATGCATAACTTTTTACTTGGTGGAAACAATTTGTTTTATCTATAAATTATTCCAAACTTAGTCATATTGTTTCTTTATTGCATAATGCATTCTACTTTATTTTTTGTATCCTCGTATATAATGGCTATCACTATCCTAATTAAACCATATCTCCAATGACTTAATCTTATATATTTAATGTAACTTTTTGGCTTCAACTACGATCTCTAACTTGTCACTCTCAATTTTCTACTTCCGGTGCTTATATTGGAAATCGAACTCATCAATTACGACAGATCCAAATGGTGAGTCTCCAAAACTCTTTACTTGTGCGGTCGAGTATTTTACTAGATCTTTTATATTTATTCACATTTTATATAGTTAATATATTTTAGGGAAAAAAAAGGTGATAACTACATATAATTTTTCTTCTTTTGCACATAAATGCAAACAAAAATGTCAATCGCAACTAGTAAAGTTTCTTTCAATACTTTGTATTGTAACTAACGTTGTCAAGTTTTAACAATGAAATGAATTCAAGAAATAATTCAAAAATAATGAAAGAGTGCCTTCAAAGAAAGATATGCACAGTAAATTGTTTTAGATATTGAATTCACAAATTCCTAATTTAAAAAATTATAATGATTTTAAATTAAGTTGTTAAGCTATTATTGATTTTTCTGAATCTCAAACAGGTCCCATGTATTATAATGGATACTACCATTTATTCTACCAGTACAATCCGAAAGGTGCGGTGTGGGGCAACATCGTGTGGGCCCACTCCGTTTCAAAGGACCTGATCAACTGGGAAGCTCTCGAACCAGCCCTCTATCCATCTAAGCCGTTCGATGTGAAAGGCTGTTGGTCCGGTTCCGCTACGGTTCTACCCGATAACACACCCATAATCCTCTACACCGGAGTCGACGACAATGAGAAACAGGTCCAAAACTACGCCATCCCCAAAAACAAATCCGACCCGTATCTCCGCGAGTGGGTCAAGCCCGACGACAACCCGATCATTGGCGCCGCCGACACCAGCGTCAACGTGAGCGCCTTCCGGGACCCCACCACCGCCTGGTTCGACGGCGGCCACTGGAAAATGGTGATCGGAAGCAAGCACCACCACCGTGGGATAGCCCACCTTTACCGGAGCAGAGACTTTAAGGTGTGGGTCAAGGCCCACCACCCGCTCCACTCCAAGAACGGGACCGGAATGTGGGAGTGCCCGGACTTTTATCCAGTGGGCGTGAACCGGGTTAACGGGCTGGACACGTCGGTTTTGAAGGGAAACGTGAAGCACGTGTTTAAGGTGAGCCTTGACGTGACCAGATACGAGTACTATACTTTGGGAACGTATCTTCGGGATAATGACACGTACATACCCGACCCGAACTCCGTCGACGGATGGAGCGGGCTGAGGTACGATTACGGGAATTTCTATGCTTCGAAGAGCTTCTTCGATCCGAAGCATAACAGGAGGATCTTGTGGGGATGGGCTAATGAGTCCGATACCGCACAAGATGATGTTCAAAAGGGTTGGGCTGGAATTCAGGTATAATTTTGTACATTTAATCTAATCACAAGCTGAAATGCATGCATTTTTTGGTCGGTTTAGTCATTTTGAAGTATACACGCATTAAGAATCAAAGTGAGATTGACAAATGTCTCATTTGGGTCATCCAACAGTAAGTCGAGTCGTCAACCTAAAAACTAAAATTATTCACTTCAAGGTGAAAACATTTAATAATTAGGCCGCAAGTGGCTTAAGGCGCTTAAATATGACCGCATACTTGCTCTTTTTTTTCCTGTGCAAGTTTGTAAGTAGTTTTATAAGTTTTCGGCAAACCAAGGGACATGTCAATGATGTAATTAACCTATCATTAGCAGAAGTAACAAAATGAAATTGTGTTTGATGCAGTTGGTCCCAAGGACAATTTTGCTGGATGACAGTGGAAAGCAATTGGTGCAATGGCCCATCAAGGAAATTGAAAGTCTGAGGTCTGGGAAAGTTAATCTGCCCAAGCATACACTAAATTCGGGAGACAAAGTTGACGTCAAAGGAATCACTGCTGCCCAGGTTTAATTTCATTTCATGTTTTACGTGTCAATCAATCAGAATTTATGAGACAAAAGAGTCTCGATTGAATAGTTATTGACTGATACTTAATCAATATGTGGGTGTTCTACGCTCACAAGTTCATTACCGCGAATATATTAATATTTGGTAATGCGGTTTGTCAGTCTAAATAGACCGGACCAAAAAATACATGTTTTTTTTATTGGACAACTTTTCGTGAATCCTAACATGTCTGGTACTAATAGTATGTTGTTAATAACAGGCTGATGTTGTGGTGGAGTTCTCATTTGGAAGCTTGGAGACTGCAAGACTAATAGAACCTTTTGACCCAAGCTGGGCTAAGCTTGATCCATTAGATGTTTGTGGGCTAAAGGGCTCAACAGTCCAAGGTGGAGTTGGGCCATTTGGGCTCTTGACATTGGCCTCAGAAAAGTTAGAAGAGTACACTCCTGTTTTCTTCAGAATTTTCAAGGCTATGGACAAGCCTGGCAAGTTTAAAGTCCTCATGTGCTCAGATGCTAGAAGGTTTGTCTTTTTTCATTTTTATGTACCAAATCTTTTAAATTTTCATTCTATTAATTCCATTCAATTTTCATTTCTCAACAGCTCCTCTCTAAAGACTGGGGAAAAAATGTATAAGCCATCGTTTGCAGGCTATGTTGATAACATAGACTTGAGTACTGGCAAGCTCTCTCTGAGGAGTTTGGTATGTTCAACTATCATTTTACGAATTGTCAGCTCCAAACGACTTCACACTCCTGGCTGTCCGATTAATTCTTACGAATTGTTTTTTTCTCTTACAGATTGATCATTCAGTAGTGGAAAGTTTTGCCGCGGGAGGAAAAACGTGCATTGCATCACGGGTATATCCAACCATAGCAGTTAAGGAAAATGCTCACTTGTTTGTGTTCAACAATGGGTCAGAGCCTATCACTGTGGAGAGTCTCACAGCTTGGAGCATGAACAAGCCTATGTTGATGAACACTAATGCACCTATAACTAGTTGAGCACAAGGACGGTTTAGCGTTAGTTCCTTTGATCTTATCAAGACCTAAACCGGAAATAGTAAAGGTAGCTAAGACATGTAAGAGCATGAGAAAATAAAAACCATCCCATGTTTACTGATGGATGGTTTAGTTTTTGTTTTGAATTAGGGCATTTAGTTAATGAATGTCGTTAGTGACGTTTTGTGTGCTAAAATATGATTTTACTTGATTGTTGTATGCGACCATTTTGTGCATATACACTA
Source organism: Pelargonium fulgidum (assembly GCA_036897545.1). Lineage (NCBI taxonomy): Eukaryota > Viridiplantae > Streptophyta > Magnoliopsida > Geraniales > Geraniaceae > Pelargonium > Pelargonium fulgidum. Next base: position 6,292 of record JAYMTE010000919.1, read on the forward strand.
AGGTGCGTAGTGCGAGCAGCAGCATATACACTAAGGTGCGTAGTGCGGGCAGCTGCTCGCGACAGAAGTTGCCCACGGGAAAGTCACTGCACTCCCGTGACAATCTCCATTGCGATGAGGCACGATGATCCAACTTGTTTGGTCCTTCGCTTGATTTTCGCACTTGGATCACTTTCAAGATGTCGGGAAAAGCCACAACACTATCAAACATAATGAGAGTGATTGGTTTGCCTCCTCGAGTCTCTCAAAACTTTTCTGTAACTTTCTTCTAAATATTAGAGGCTGAAGACTCCCTAACTTACCGGGACCCAAACGGTGCACTGCTTCACCGAAACACACAACTCCCCGCCTCACCAGGACGTCTTCAAGGCCCCTCGCTCTGCCTGGTCACATCCAAGGTTCCTATCCCGCAAGGCGCATCACAACATCTTACTTCGTTGGGACACTAAGACTATCTCGAAGCCGTAGAGACTCTTAAGGGCTCTATTCCACCATGTAACTCTTGAAGAGCTTACAACAGCTCTTAATCTCGTCAGACGCATGTGGTCGGCTAGAAACTCTAGCACCCAAAACGGATCCCTCACCATTGCATAGTCATAAAACATAATCAACCTTAGATTTGAAGTTGAGCCAAACTTAGAACAATACCAATATTGCGATTGATACTATTATTACTGACGGTTATTGATACTATTAATCTGACCAAAAAACAAAAAAAATCACACATGACTGTTGAAAACCACAATAAAAATTAGCTCCTTGTACTGCACTTCGTTACAATCATCGCAATTCTTAAACAATAATGTAATCAGCTACATGAAACATACTTCTGCAAGAAAATAAAACTTCAAATTCATAACACGTAATCTACAAATGTTTTAATATGGCACACCAAAATTCATTGCAAAATTGTTCGAAAACGAAGTTTCTCTTGGTCAAATTCGATAAAATAGAACTCATACTCTTGAGGCAAAAAACACGTACAGATGAAATCTATTTGATCTTCTTCTTTGGCCTCAACTGCATTGTAAAAAACAACGATTTCATTTTGTTATAATCAGAAGTATTATCAGCACATGGATAACTAAACAAACAGACAAATAAGGACCTGGTTACTGTGGCCGCACTTCTTCTTTCTGCAGTTAACTGCCCTAGGATGAAGACGAGCATAGCACCTACAAAACCGAGATTTATCGAAACAATACACCACCAATGAAAAAAGAGGAGAACCATAAATTTCAACATCTACCACCATGAAAATATTGACTGCTGCAAGAATATATGCCCAGCAATCAAAATATCCAAAAGTGGAAGATAATATTGGGACCGATGATGCCTGCTCTTGCACTGTAAAGAGCAAGAGAAGGTTCAACTAATAGTCCCAAGAACATCATCAGGAGAACCAAATAAAACAATGCATTGTGGCCATAAAAAATTTGTATTACAAAACATGGAAGTGGTGAACACCGAAAATGAAGTAGTCAAATGCAAATGTATAAACAGATTCAAGCTCAGCAGTATCTAGTTCTGAGAACCAGGTGACGGTTACTCAGATATGCAGACATTCTAAGAGGCAACATGATCCAAGGTGACCCAATAAACAAATACAAAGGATGTTCCAACCACAAAATATTGAGAAATGAAACTAATACAACCTCAGTTGCTCAGAATCAGAAAGAGCCTATTTTTATAGATACAAATCAATCCCATTAGACTTTAAAACAATACATTAAACTGTATTCTTTGAAACAGTTGGTTCGCAAATAGTGAACAAGCTTTCACCTTTTGACTAGATAGCTATACAAGAACCAGTTTAATTGTAACATTCAAAGGCATGCTGATTGGCGACAAATAAAATGTTCCACTACATGAAAATCAACTGGAAATGAATGAGTCCAGCAGACAAAGTTGAAGAATGGAATCAATTTTGGGAGCTTTTATAACCTCAATCACACTTAATACAGCAAAAAAGGCTAAGTTAGCTCCCATCGGTAATTAAGTATAACAAATCAATTACAAACAAAAAATAAAATTGAAACATCAGACACCAAAAATTCAATATCAACTAATTTCTTGTCACTGTGAATAAACATTAGGAAAGTGACTCACTTGCGGCAAATAGTTTTGTCCTGGTTGTACTTGCGAGCCAGAGCCATCAAAGAAGGCTCGATGATTCCTCCACGCAGTCTCAAAACAAGATGAAGTGTTGATTCTGAAGTAATAAAAAAATCGTAAATCTCATAAACAATTCAATTTCCACACAAAACTAAGAGCACAGAAACGAAGTTAAGAGGTGAACCTTTCTGAATGTTGTAATCGGCCAAAGTTCGGCCATCTTCCAGCTGCTTCCCGGCAAAAATCAACCGTTGCTGATCCGGAGGGATTCCTATTTGAAAGTAAACACAGCTTCTCATCAGCAATTAAGAAATGAAACCACTGAAAGTTCTATATATCTCTTCTTTTTTCCGTCATTTTCTCGGCAGCCAAACAAGAGGGAATGGAAATGAAAGTTACATAATTACCTTCCTTGTCTTGGATCTTAGCCTTGACATTGTCGATGGTGTCGCTGCTCTCGACTTCGAGAGTAATTGTCTTCCCAGTTAGGGTTTTCACAAAGATCTGCATTTTTCTTCTTCTCTGTCTTTGTTCAGTCAATGGTTCTGTTTCAATTGATATACATCAATTTTTCTAGGGTTTTTTATGGGCCGATTGTGGATCCAAATTGGGCTAGAGCCCAAAATATGCAGCCCAATATTTGGCTCTTAAAGAGAAACTATTTTAGAGTAGAACAAAGTTAGTTTTGAGTTAAATTTTTGTAAAGAATCTGGTCTTTTTTTATCAGTTAAGCTACATCTTCATATAGTCGGTAAGGAAGTTCGAACCAAGATCTTAAAAAAAATTCAAAACGCTTAAACCGCTTAACTCAACATGTTTTGATAAAAGTCAAATTTTACTTGGCTAACAATTAAATCATATTTATTAATCAAAAGTCAAATGCTATGATGCAAACAAATGAAAATATTTTTATTTGTATTTTTTGAATAATTATTTTTAAATTCAAATCCACTAGTGTTATCTGCAAGGTATTAAAAGCTAAACCATCCATGGAATTGTTTTTATATCATAAATAAACTTGAACATTTAAGAGATCTATGAAACTTACAGATTCGCATCTCTAATATCTGACATAGTGGCCAAAAGGCATACATAAAATAAAGTAGTGAAATTGGAAAAGACAACTTAAACAAACTGAAATACTAAGTGATAAACTAAATCTTGTTCTCACAAGAACTTTGTAGTAGAATGCACATAAACTAATATTATTGGCTTCATATATATATAGGATGATGATGACCTCAAGTCTTCTTGGAGTCCAGTTTCTTCTTAGGCCTCAACTGCATCCACAAAAAGTAAACAAAAACCTTAATTAATCATCGCTAATCACAAAAAAATGAACAAAAATAATTTATATGAAAAGAAGAAATTAAAGACCTCATTGTTGTGGCCACACTTTTTCTTCCTGCAATTTGTAGCTCTTGGAGGAAGACGAGCATAACACCTAACATATCAACACAACGATTTCGATCATTCAGTACGTAATTGCACAATTAACACTAAACATATATAATCAGTTTTATACATAATAAGAAATTAGATTAATTACTTGCGGCAAACCATTTTGTGCTGGTTATATTTTTGAGCCAACACTATCAAGTTCAGATCTATTTTGGGTAGTGTGCCTCCTTTGCCTCCTCCTCCTCCGCGCAGCCTCAGAACAAGATGAATCGTCGATTCTGCCCACAACAACAAATTAAACCTTAAACCTTAAACACATTAAACATAAACTCTAATCTCAAAATTCCACTTTAAATCTTAACAATGTATCTCAAAAAGTAGAGACCTTTTTGGATGTTGTAGTCTGCAAAAGTCCGGCCATCTTCAAGCTGCTTTCCGGCAAAAATCAACCGCTGCTGATCCGGCGCAATGCCTGTGTAAAATTAACAGTTTGATAGAGAAAACAATTACTACTAAAATTTGAAAAGTAATTAACATAACAACACAAACAAACAAGTTTTAGTATTATTTTTACAGATAATTACAATTACCTTCCTTGAGTTGGATCTTGGCCTTGACAGATTCAATGGTGTCAACACTCTCAACATCGAGAGTGATGGTCTTGCCGGTTAGGGTTTTCACGAAAATCTGCATATTTTTGGAGCTGTGTAATTAATGAAGTAGGGTTGGTGTGATATGAAAAAGGTAACATTGTAACTATATATATAGTGTGAAGTGATGCGTGGTCACCAAGTATATGGACTTGAGGAGTTTTTGAGTCCAGACAAATCGGTTATTACGTATGGCTCAAGGATTCATAAATGACGTGGATTTCCTATTTAATGAATACATAATTTTATTTTATTTCAAAAACTGTTGTCTTTATTTACATGTACTAGTTGTCAGTAATTTTAGGTTTAATTAGTTTCGTATAAAAGATTGCTTTTTGTATCGTAAAGTGTGAGGTCTCTATACAGAGGACATGTACTTGTGCGTGAGCACCAAGTATGGAGTTTTAGAAGTCCAGACAAATTGGTTATTGGTTATAGCCGAATCAGTAGTGATTGAGTTGATGAGAAACTGAGTCAGGAGTTGAGGACCGGTGGAATCAGTTGTCTTTTGCTTTTTAGAACCTGATTTAGCATGTAAATGTAGCAAACGGTGGTTTCACTTTGTTCTACGGACCGGACATCTCAACTCTTTTCCTGTTCATTAAAAAATGGTTAAAATTATAATTAATCTTTCAACTGTGTATTTGTATTATGATTAATTCTCATACTGTTTTTTAAATCACCAATAGTATTTTAACTACACATTCTTATCATCAATGTCCAAAAATACAATTCCCGTTAATTTTGTGAAAACTCCGTTAGTTCCCGATACTTTGAGACAAAAAGAAGCATGTGTCTAGCACATGACTTCATCATCTTCCCTTAAACATCATGTTTGTTGCAAATAAAACCCTACAATTTGAGAAATGTGTGCAACTTATTTTGCATAATCAATGTACCGAGGATGATGAAATCGTGTGCTAGATACATTCTTTTTGTCACAAACTAATGGTGACTAACAAAGTTTTCACAAAATTAACGGAATTGCATTTTTGGGCATTGATGATGAAAATGCATATAATTGAAATACTATTGGTGATTTAAAAATAATTAAAAGGATCAACCAAGATACAAGTACATAGTTGGAAGATCAATTATAACTTTAATCTTACTAAAAAAAATAGTCAAATTAGAAAACAAGTATTGATGTTTTCTTTGGACATGAGAATCTCAGACCAAAGTCGATCCAATGTTCTTATGCAAATAAATAAAAATGACATTCGTTTTACAAAACATTATAATATAAACCCTGTTTAATATCTCCATTGTATTAATTATTACCACGTGAAGGTGGCTTAAACATCTGTAATCAAGTAATCAAAATACGATTTACGCACAAATATATGTATATATAATAATAGGCAATTGATCACACACCGAACATAATATAATTAGACAAAATAATAATACTAGCAATATATATTTTTCATCATCATGATGGCCAATAGGCATACATAAAGTAGTTAAAATTCTAAAAGACAACTTAAATAAACTCAAATACTAAACTAAACCAAATCTTATTCTAACAAACTCTTTGTAGCAATAGAAGTAGTAGCGTGCCGGCTAGAGCTAAGGAGTCTCAAGTTGTAGAAGTGATGGCCCCTTCAAGCAGTGTCTGAGTGACATATTACAAGTGATTCAAGCGATTCAAGTCGAACAGATGATTTTTAATATCTTAGTTTAGTCTAGTGATTTTTTTTACGTAAACAATATCATATAGATATTTTGGCAGTTGTGTTTTTTATTTTACTTATAGATGTGCAAATAACAGCTTTAATTAGTTACGTTCTACAATTTTATGTAAGATATTCTTATACAGGAGGTTAGTGTTCTCCCAAAAAGTATTGATGAAAACAGTAGTATCTTTGTTCACATGCATGATGAAAAACATATGATTATGGAACTTTATTTGCTTAATTAATCTCTAAAAGCTTAATTTTAGAAGTTATTAGAAAAAAGAGAAAAATTGAGATTTCAAAATGATCATTTGAGAAAGGAAGCAAATGATTTTGAAAGATCTAAACAAAGGATCAAAGAGTTGAAAATCAGAGTTCAAACATTTAGAATAGAAAGTGTCTTTGATAGGGCCATAACTCATGCAAATACTTCCATTCACAATGATTAAACATGATAACAACACATATTTTACATATGAGCTTCAATGCAAAAGCTTATTTAATTCCTTATAGAGAATTTGCTGACTAAACCTAACAAAATGACTGCATAGTAGACTACAGAGAAGCAAATTTTGGGGCTAGAATGTCAATAAGTCCCTTTGGATTGTCAATGTGAACCCAGTGGTCAGATTTAGGAAGAACATGAAGTGAAACCTTCCCGGTAGATGCATCTTCTTCGCGATTAGCCAGGCTTTCAAGACGTGCTATAACATCTGGGTTCCAATTGGCATTGTTCTCTGCACGAACAATTGCTATCTCCATCCCCTTTGGTGGATTCTCCAACAGTGACCAATAAGACAACTCTCTATGAAAAGCATAATTTTACTTGTCATACTCAAAATTCTAATTCACTGTGATTTGATTTTCTTCTCAAGAACTTGGAATTAGTATGTATAATTGGATGTTTACCTGCTAGAATAGAACATCTGGACAGCGCCTTCAAGGTTAAACATCCAAGTTGTTTGATCTCCAGCTTTCATGAGGGTGCTCCCAATCCATTTTGACACATGGGCTGGGAATCCGAGTTCATTCATGTGGTTGACAAGCCACCTGACATCAGGATCATAATTGCGTTAAGAAAATAATGTGGTATCATCATCATGAACTGGGGCATCATTATGTTCTTGTTCAACTATTTATTTCACTATCTGGGTTTTGGCCATTAACCCAAAGTTTGAATCAAAATTTGCACTTGCAGTCATATGTATTCTATGCCCTGCCATAACTTGCAAATTGATCCACTTGAGATAAAGGGGTGATTTTTTATTTTATTTTTATGTTTTAACAGATAATAGGTCACGACTAGAAGGCAGAGAAGCTTACTCCCGAGAAGGGATTGATGAAGGTAGATTCTGCAAGAACTTCAAAAGTATGTCTACTCCACCACTTTCAGGGGACAGTTTTCCGGGATCAGAATCAAGGACCCAAACCTGTTATGCAAGATCAAAGGGAAAAGAAACACTCATGTGAGGTTCAATTAACTTGTCTAATCAATCACCAGACATTCTTATATGTGTGCATTTTTTTTTTCATTGATGATGAGAAGTGAACAAGTAACTCTAAATCACAATCGTACCATAAATTACACCAATACTAAAGATAGGACAACAAATTGTTAAAAATTGGTTTATTAATGAAGAATTACAGTCTTTTATATATGTCTCACCTTCACTAAGCATAACTCATACTTCAAACCAAAGCTAGATATGTAATAGATGCACAAATTGTATTGGTATGCGCTGCTTGTGTGTATTCGAAACATAAAGTTTGTAACCATCTAATTTAAGTGCTATGCTAATTCAAGAAGCTAGCTATTAACACACTGAATTGTGATCTTCAAATCTTGCTAAACCTAAAATTAACCTAAAATATTCTAACTAACTAGAAGATAATGACATTACCATCTATACTATTACAGAGCAATCAACATACCATCTTCTCCACTCATATTGTATAAGGTACTCAAAATTCAAATCCCAACAAAGTTCATTTTCTACAATTATTGGTTCTAGAGAACAAAGGAATTACACAACCGGCAAGGCAACGACAGTAGTTTGTAACATTTCAGCCATCTAATATTCTAGGAAAGGAAATTATGGGTGTTTCTAACTCGCAACCATCTAATTTAAGTAAGAGTTCTAATTCAAGAACCTGTATGGTTGACTAGACCACACTGAATATTTGTGATCCAACCTAAAACATTCTAACAATCTAACCAGCTAGAAGATAAATGACATTACCAACTATCATTTTAGAGAGCAACGGACATACTCACAATTCAAATCCCAACAAAGTTCATTTCCTACATGTACTGGTTATAGAGATAGAACAAAGGAATTAAGCAAAGCATAAGGTAATGACCGTCTCTAATTAGTAATTCATAACATTTGTAGTCATTCACTGAACATGATGAAGTAGCTTCAGCCATCAATTTCATCAATAAGAAGTACCTGTTTGGGTGGAACAGCCGATTCGCCATAATCACCGCGAGCACAACTCTGAGCATATTGAAGCACAACCTTAGCTCCCATGGAGTGGCCGACAATAACCTCCGGCCAAGCCCAGCCTTTCGCCTTCACCAAATCAGCCAAATCTCTTGCAGTGTTCACCATGTCATGAGGTGGATCCAGGTCCTCTATCTCAGATGACCACCCATGGTTCCTCAAATCCACAGGAACCAACCTCATGTCTACATACACAGTAAATTATTAAATTCAAACCAAAATCAGTCAAAATCCATTAAATTTTCCCGAGAACCAAATTGAAAGTAAAGAGTTCGGTCGAGTGCGTAATTACCTGATGCAGAAGTGAAATTAGCGAGAGCTGAAGCTAGCTGGCGAGCGAAAGGTCTCCAGTAGCCAGCACATCCGAGAACGCCGGGGATGAAAAACGCCGTCGCATTGTAAGGTCTGTCAGTGGAAACTCGAACCACTTCGTAGAGTAGGGTTTGGAGCGACATGGAGCTGAAGAATAAAGGATCGGTATTCAGGGGACGAGTCACAGTCACTAGCATGCAATTATTGAAATGTCTGTTATGTGTACAG
>JAYMTE010000920.1:0-15172 GCA_036897545.1 Pelargonium fulgidum
AGGCGACACTTCGCGATCTCCGATCAGGTAACCTTCACTGTTCCGATTCTCCACGCCATATCCGTATCATCTTTCTTCGGATCCGTTTACCAGCACACAGATCATGCCTGGTTCAAACTGATTGTATTTCAAAAAAAAAATTCTAGGAAATGTCCTGAATGCTTCAGCTGGGCAATTTTTAGGTTTAATTGTTCTGGAATTTACAATTCTAGCTCTTTTTATGTGTACTTTCCATGTTACAAGTATGTGATTGGAGGCTAGATCATAGGAAGTAGTTGTAGTGTTTGGTGCAGAGTTCACATCCGCTATTGAGAGTTCATTTTTCGTAATTTGATATGTAATGATTTGGAAGGCACCTGCAATGCATAAGTATGCATTATGATGTATCATAATTTTGCATTACAAGCTCCTGGCTGCAATGGTTGGTTATTCACTTTTCATTGTTAAGTTTATGGGATGCTGTATTCTTAAATGTTAGATGTGATAACTGTGGTACTGTAAAGATTTTTCATTTTTGCTAAGTTGAGTTGGAAATTACACATGGAAAAATGTATTTGGTAACTTTGAGAGTTAATTAAGAGCATAGAATGATAGATGAACTTATAGGGTGAGAGTAGTTGAGAATATATGACATGGTAATGTGAGAAGTATGCTGAAAGATTGTGGTAATTTTTTAAACTGCTTTGCAGATGAAGATAGCACTGATGTTTATGCTTTACAGTTCACACTATATATTGGATCATATATGTCTCTGAATGTCATTATAAGAGAATGAGTTCAGCTTACATGTAGTTTTCCTTTTTAAAGAAATTTATATCCTCTTCCGAACAATGTGATGCAAGCATGTACAGTTTTAATGAGTCAATGACTGGTTCAGAAAAGGCATAAGTACAGGATCTGGTAGTTACTGACATCTTATTCTTGATAGATTCATTTTTTTTTCCAAAGGGACTTATCCATCTTCCATCCTTTTGGACTAGCTATATGTCATCTTACTGATTATAGAAATTACTCTCTTTGTACCAAAATGAGTATACTGGTTTCTATTTTGAGAAAAATTAAGAAGTTAGTTATTGTTGTACATTTCCTCCTCTTATAACCCCATGAACATGTGTTGTAACAAGTTTAAGGGTTATTACCTAACTTATTATAGGTTTACTATTGGTAATTCATGCATAACTAACTTTCTAAAAAAACAAGACACTCATTTTGAGACAAAAAGCAAGAGAAACATGACACTCATTTTGGGCTGGAGGGAGTATTAGGGTTAAAGAGCCCAGATTCTGACTATATACTTATGAGCTGTTAGTAAGGGAAAATTCAGTTTTTGCTGCTAAGACTAAATTAAGTACTGTTTGTGATGCAGCCGAATGCTGCTACATTGTATGGAAAGAGTACAACTAATACCACGCTTGAGATGTAACTTAATAAGCTATATTTCATTAAGTTCCATATTTCTCTTTAATTTTCATTTTTGAAACTAATTTGCTATTCAGAAGCCAGGAATATACATTTTTCACTCGCCTTTTCATTTAATAGTATGTCCTATTGTTCTTCCCAATATTGCAGTCGTAACATATCTTCTTTATTTGTAGATACCTTTGTCGTGAGACAATGAATTTTCTGCTGCGGACAAGTACTGTAGCAGCTGATCGGGTGCCTCCTGTTCATGAACCTCACGTGGCTGTACATCATGAGCCAAAACCTGCACCGACATTGGAGGGTCTTATGGCCGAAGATCCATATACTCAGTATCCTCCTGATGTAGAATATGAAGAAGAGACTGATGGAGTTGGTAGTGAAGCCAAACACTCAGATGTTTCTGAAGAAGAAGGCTGGATTGCTATTCCTTATAGTACTCTCTCACCTTAGATTCAACTTTTTTCTATTTTGTTTGTTTTATTTTTCTTAAGAAGTAATATGGTTGACCGCATGCATGCACACATAGATGGTTTGCACTTTTCATGTGTATGTGTGTTGTCTATAGCCTCTCTTTCTCCAGTTAGTCTAGGAAGTTAAGTCTCCTCGAAGGCTACTATTGATTTAATAAGTAGCTCCTAGGGTTATACTCTGATTATTTGCTTCAAATCAGCAGCTCTAAAAAGGTTGCATATTTTGAACATGCTTTGTGTAGATGACAATTGACAGACGAGGATATAACCTTTTTTTTTTTTTGTTTCCTATAGTTTTTTTTGGCTTCTCCTATCTGGTAGTGTTACTGGAAATGCCCAGTGAGATTAAGTAAAGTCATTCTAAAAGAAATTTAATCATGGAGTAGTGTTTTCCCTATTGTCTTGTCCAGAGAAATGGGGAGTGACCAATGTGCATTAGTAGTTGTAATATTGGTGATTGAAAAAAATGCAATATTTTTTGGTGAGGGCTAGTCTGACCAAACCATATTTAGTCTATTATTTCGCTGTTGTTCTCACTATAATAGTTTTCATTTTGCAATTGTTTCACTAAAGTGGTTCCTAAAACTTTTGCTCATGAAAGTTGAATGAGATCTGCAATAAGCTCTATTTTTGTTATTCTGATGCTGGAGATTTTTTCTTTTGGTAGAGGAACTCCCGGAAAATTGGAATGATGCATCAGATATACATGCATTACGCTCTCTAGACCGCTCCTTTGTTTTTCCTGGTACCAGTATTGTTCTTCAATCTGTTGGTTAATTTCTTGTTCTTTTGCCATCACCAAGATGTTGTATTTATTACATGGAGACTGAACTTCATTACAACTCCAGGTGAGCAACTTCATATTCTAGCATGCTTGTCAGCATGTAAACCGGATACAGAAATAATTACTCCATTTAAAGTTGCTGCTGTGCTGAGTAAAAGTGGCATGGGACACACCCCTGTCAAGAAACAGAATGGAAACATAGAAGACAGAAGAAACTCAGTTTCTAGGGAAGGGGAAGTGAATGTTGATAGTCAAAGTGTTGATCAGAATGGTGAAGACCAGTCAAAAGAGAAGATTGATCCACTGAAGGATATTTCTGCCAGTGAATCCCTACTTCGAATGGAAGAGTACAAAAGACAGACCGAAAAACTATTGCAAAGATTTAAAAACTCCCATTTTTTTGTAAGGATTGCAGAATCAGATCAAGCACTTTGGTCCAGAAAAGTTACTTATGAGACGGCTCCAGAATCTTCAGAGACAGATAATGAAACGTTAAAAGGCAGATCCCGCTTAAATGCAGTTATTGATAGAGGGAATTTTGATGCCAACTCATTGGGTGGTGTGGCAAGAAATACTGTCCAGTGTTGCACTCTTTCTAGTGGAGACATGGTGGTATGTGTCACAAACTTATTGGTTGTTCATGATTTTTTTTTCTTCTACATCAGTAAGAAAAGAAGCAGTGATAATTACTTTCTGCTGTCAGTATCCGTTCTTGCATTTTTTATTAACCCACATCTATATGGTTCTTACATTCGTTTTAGTTACTCAACTTTTTAATGCTCATTGCTGGAATCAGAAGTCTAACACTATCACTGTGCATGTTTCTGCCTTATCTGTTGAATGTTCTATATTGGTCTTAGGAAACATTTGTCTGTCATAAGAAAAGAGAGCTTTTTATTGTACTATGAAATCTATAGTTATGCTAGATTTTGTAGTTGCTCACTTTCCAGATAGCTTTCCTTGTTGAAGAATGTTGATATAGAAGCTATGTTTGTTAAAAAATTTGAGGGCCGTGCATTAATTTCAATCAGCTCGGCTATGGGCTCGAACTCGAATTGCCAGACTGATGATTCTATGTGGACAAGCTTACTAAGTTTAGGATGAAGATATAAATGGACTCCATAAAGATGTGTTGACTTCTTAGCATTAGTATGTTAAATCTGTGTTTCATGTAACGTAGAGATCTTCTCAAAAGCTTATTTGTTAATCAGGGGGATAGCTAAAGTACCTCTACTAGGTTCAACCTTCTCTAACTTTTATAGAAGTATCAGGCTGAAGAAGTGGAACAGGGGATTTCATTTTATAGATGCGTTCATCAGTTTGGCCATATATCTTCTGAACCCTAGATTATTCATTGTGAAGGGTGACATCATATGATTAGTGTGCTCGGATAGTCTAAGTTATTAAAATTTAGTCCCACTCTCTACTTTATCTGACCTTACCCAGTGTAACTTTTTAATATAATTATTTTGTTCAATTTATCAACAGTTCCTTCAATAATTCAATTTCATGCAAATTGTTCTTTATATCATCATTAATCAACTGAGTTGGTTGGCATTTGGTAATGGTGGCCTTATATTTGTACATTGCTAAATGATGGCCCAGAAAAAAAACTTGAAAACTAATGAAATATAGTGAGTAGGGGAATGCATTTTAATAAGCCCTGGAATGATTATTTTATCTTATCATTTATATCCTCGTGAAAATTTCGTCTTTATTATGGTGAATTTAGCTCCATGTCTGGGTAGAAATTTTGAGCATGCTTTTGGGTTAGGCTAGAGTCATTTGTTTTATTTGAATTTGCTTTAAAAGGTGATTACCATTCAGATGTAATTCTGTAACTTCCATCATTAGGATTGATCAAATTTGGTGTCTAAGTTGATGAATTGTGCTGTGTACTGGGCCTCCATTTACTGGTTGGTACTGATAAGTTAGATTCAAGTTTCAAGTGGAGCTTTCTCGATGGCCATGCTAATCCGTTTTTCTTTTCTTAACTCAATTTGCAGTTTTGTTTAATCATAATTTTTTCCTTCTCCATTGAAGAAAAGTTGTATATTAACAAAGATGTAGTGGATTGTAGTACTTTGGGTCTGCCTGAAGGCATTATTGATTCACAAAAACTGAATTTGGAGAATCCCTTAGGTAATATTGTATATGGCATCCATGGTTAATATGCACGTTCATTCCCAGATCTTAAATATGGCTAGTTGAAAACCTTTATAGGTAGTTTGCTTCAAGTTCAATTATGGATGGTTCTGTGCCTTCATATCATATCATGGGAAATTATTTATATATCCATTTGCAAGAAGAATTTTTTTTTTCTTGCTTAACCCATACTTTAATTTCAAAATTTGGTCATGAATACTTGTACTCTCTCCGTCCTAAAACGAGTGTCCACTTTCTAATTTTTGTAAAACCTAAGAACAAGTTAGTTAGAGTTGGACATTCCCCCTTAAATCCCCATGTTGTCTTGTTGTAACAAACTCAAGGGGTTCTAACTAACTTATCTCTGGGATATTGTTGGTAATTCATGCATAACTAACCAAAAAGGAAAGTGGAATCTCATTTTGGACATTTATTTTTAAAGAAAAAGCGAACACACATTTTGAGATGAAGGAATCTTGCTTAAGTTCTTGGATGAGCTAACAAGTTCTATGGACTACTGCTTCTCATTTGATTGTCTTGTTTGGAAGAATGCAGGTGCTTTTACAAGTGAATATTGGTGTTGATTTTTTGAGAGACCCTGTCATTGAAATTCTTCAGTTTGAGAAATATCAAGAGAAAAACTTGTCTTCTAAGAAACAGGACAGCATAAATCATTCAAATCAGGATCCATGTGGAGAGCTCTTGAAATGGTTGCTACCTTTGGACAATGCTCAAGTTCCTCCATCTCGTCCTTCATCTCCTCCTTTAGCTGCAGCTTCAGGAAATACTAGTACACCTCAAAAATCTACTTCTGCAGCCTCATCTGGCTCCCAGCTCTTTTCTTTTGGGAACTTTAGAAGTTACTCTATGTCATCACTGCCTCAAAATCCTGCACCACCTGCTCAACCTCCCAAAACCCACAGTTCTAAACCAAAATTTGATCTTGAAGATTGGGATCAGGATTCTACCCAGAAGTTCTCAACAAGTAAAAAAACTGAAAGTGGAGGGCTTTTATCTTTCCGGGGTGTATTATTAGAGCGACAACGGTTTTCGGTCTCTTGTGGATTAGAGGGTATCTATATACCAGGAAGAAGGTGGAGAAGAAAACTTGAAATTATTCAACCTGTAGCAATCCATTCATTTGCTGCAAACTGCAATACAGCTGACCTTCTTTGTGTTCAGATAAAGGTCAGATTAATGATTTTTATGGAACCAAATTATTGGATAAGGATGTTTGTTAGGTTATAATTTATAATTTTTGTTTCCTATGTGAAATAATTTATCAAGTTAATTGCAGAATATTTCACCAGCACATACACCAGATGTTGTGATATATATAGATGCTATCACAATTGTTTTTGAGGAGGCATCAAAAGGTGGACAAACATCATCTTTACCAATTGCATGTATTGAAGCGGGAAATGACCATAGCTTGCCAAATCTAGCCCTCAGGTTGTTGGTTACTCTAGATATCTTAATATGCTCAGTTTTTATAATTCTGCGACTTACCCTGGTTATTTTTTTGGAGTGATGCTTGTGTATTAAATTGTTGAGCATGAAATAATTATTAGAAGTAGTACATTATGTTTGCAGGTTTTGGAGTAATCCCATATCAGTTAAATGATGTGGTGAGCTGCTAGTTAATAATAATCTGGTCTCTGTGCTTATCACCAATCGGATTTGAGTTGATTGAATTTCTGTAGTATCAGAGCATATTTAGTTCTAGCCTCCAGGCAAAGCTTGCCTCTGTGTTAGCAGGAGAGCTGAGGCAGTCCCACATCAATTAGTGCTGTGGTTCCCTACTAATTGAAAAGTTACACCGGACCTTTCATTTCTTTCTCATTTGGCTGCCATAACAATAATAGTAGGTGATTCTTCAAAGTTAAGTATTGCAGAATCAGTGATCAATAACGGTGAAATGGTATACAGTGTTAGATGTGTCAGTATAGGGTATTGCAGAATCAATGATCAATAACGGTGAAATGGTATACATTGTTAGATGTGTCAGCATACTGAACTATACTGTTAGTGTTATTTGTAGACAATAATGGTTTATTGCACAGTGCTTATTAGCATTGATGTCTATAGGTATTAACTCCATATTATTGAAGGACTGGTGTAAATGGAAATAATTTGTATTCTATCTAAAAACTTGTTAAAAGCTGTGGTTTGGTTTTTGTATGTTCACTATCAGTTTGTTATTCCTATGGCAGGAGAGGTGAAGAACACTCTTTTATTCTCAAACCATCAACTTCTATATCTAAGAATTTCAAAAGCCGTGGTCAAAAGAGTCCTCAATCGTCACAGTTGCAGGCTGGAAATGCAGCATCACAGTTACATCTTCCTTCTAAGACCTTTGAAGGAAGAACGAGTATTGCTACCACTGATCAGTATGCAATTATGGTATCGTGTCGGTGCAACTACTCTGGTATCTATATTGCTCATAGTTTAGCATGCAATCTGAAATAGTTTACTTGTTTTCATTTTGATACTTTTCTCAATATTGTTTTTATATTTTAATTGTAGAATCAAGGTTGTTTTTCAAACAGCCAACTAGCTGGCGCCCAAGAATTTCAAGGGACCTTATGATTTCTATAGCATCTGAAATTTCAAGACAATATCCTGGAGCAAGTGGGAGAGTGTCTCAGCTTCCTGTTCAGGTGCTAACCCTTCAGGCTTCAAACTTGACATCCGAAGATCTTACTTTAACAGTTCTTGCTCCAGCCTCCTTTAATTCACCGCCATCAGTAGTGTCTTTAAATTCCCCACCTTCGTCGCCAATGAGCCCATTCGTTGATTTTTCCGAGTTCACTGAAAAGAGTAGTGAAAGACGAGGCAATGCGATTCAGAGGCTGACTTCAGCACCTGCTGTGTTAGACATGAATGCGAAACAGAATGCTGATAGTACAGAGTCAAGAGACCGGTCATACTCTTTTAAACAACAGGGCAGTCCTACACCTGATGTCGTTCCAAATGCTGGGGTTGGCTGTACGCATTTGTGGCTGCATAGCAGAGTTCCATTAGGGTAATAAATCTCCTCATATATCTTGTTCATTTTTAAGGTTACAAAATGATTAAAAAAATTGTTATGGTCGCATCAGACGTGTTCCTTCTCAATCTACGGTGACCATGAAGCTTGAGCTGCTGCCATTGACTGATGGCATAATTGCACTCGATACTTTACAGATTGATGTGAAAGAGAAAGGTACCCATTTGACTCTCTCTCACTCTGTCAGACACGCACACACAAACCGCGGACACAGATGCTCATTTTGTTTGATGCATTATCCATCCATTATTAGAAGAAATATGCAGTCTATGCCTTATGAATGTACTTGGATCGTGCTATGAAGTTCTTTCTTGGCTTACCATGAGGAACAATCTTATCGCCTTACAGCTCATTCAGTGTGGTCAATTGTCATTCCTGTTAGCATGTTTCTTTCCTTCATTGTCTTGTTTATCAAACTTGATTAAGGAAATGCTAGAGAGCTAGGCCATCTTCCACGGTTCCACTCCTGCATGTGAAACAGCAAGAAAGAAAAATGAGACCCATTTTTTAGGCTTTAGCACATACAACGTGAACACAATGCATAGATGCTGAGAGACCCATGGTAGTGCTTATTCATACATAAACAATTTACCATATAGATACCTTTTTAGTAGTTCATGAAGCTGATCTAGTTGCATTGACGACCTTTTTAGTAGTTTATGAAGCTGACCTAGATGTATTGACCGGGGATAGGTAATTTTATCTGTGAATGGTTTGCATACTGGAAACATTTTTTTGGTTTTAGAGAAATTGCATATTACCTCTATGAACCTGTCACTTAATGCACATGATTTCATGTAACTTTTTTTCGAAACAATTAACATCCCACTAACTTTTTCAAACCCGTCCCGTCAATTAAATCTAACTGAAAAAACAAAATTTACAAAATACCCATATAATCTCTTGAAACTTTAAGGAGCTACACACCATTCTCACACATTTTATTAACCAAGACAGACAACATCACTCTCAAGTATCGCTAAAAATACACACTAAACTATATTTTGGGAAACAGATAGGAAAATTTGGGAATTATTATAAAATAACAAATCACGTGCAGTCCATGTGAGTGTGATAAGAGAAGGTTTTTTCAATTAGATTTAAGCATTAACTGGCAAAACGAGTTTGAAAAATTTTGTGGTTATCAGTTTTGAAAGAAGTTCTGCAAAATCATGTGCATTAAGTGACAAGTAAAACCCTTTATTTTTTTATCGACAAGAAAATCAGAAATGCAAGTGTCGTTGAGATCTACCTTATGGTATAACAGGTCGTACGTATATTCCCGAGTGCTCACTGATGATAAACGCGACTTCCAGCATTTCCACCGGGATTGTTTAGAAGGTCTCATTTCCACTTTACTCTTCACAATCATACCACATTTCACCATTCACTCTTTGAGAGAAAAAAAAGCTTTGTACATCATTGACAGGTGTATCGTGTTCGTAGCTTATTCTTCTGACGTGTATCGTCAACATATGAGCCTTCTCTCGCAAGTTTAGCGTCAAATATATCCTTACATCGCATATTGTAAAACCATGATTTGAGAAAGGCACTTGTTGCATACACTGAAGTGGAAAAGAGTGTACTGTTTGTAGATGAGGCCATGAGGGTCCTATAATGTCAATTGTATTCAACCTTAGGCAATGCCAAATGTGTTTCATTTTTGTTTCCATTTTCTTCACAGCATTAGTTGATATGCTGATATACTGAAACCACTTTAAATTTCTGTCTAAATAAATGTGATTTTTGCAAAGAAAATTATACATGTTTAGATTTTGTACAAAATGACGTGACAATCTATTTAACTTATATATTTTTATTATTTTTGTTGTTTGAAATTATATTTCAACAAATAACGATTCGATGTATATGATATTACCGATCTCTCGTAAATATTTTGTGTAAAATGTCAGATTTATGAGATGCATTGTGCACATGATGCATTGTTATTCAACTAAGTAAATATTAATGAAATGATTAATGAGGACATATTATTTTGTACTAATATTTTGTGTGGTACCAGAAAAAGAAAAGAAAAGAAATTTACTCTTTTTGTATTCTTGATTTTCTTTTTGCTAAGTTTAACAGTGAATCATAATTTGAGCAATGCTATTTCATTTTCCATCTAAACTTTACAGCTATAATATTAACAATAATATATTAGATTCTTTTTCCTCAATATATTATCATATGTTTTAATTTCAAATTAAAGTGGACTAATTTACCTTTTAAATAATTAAATATAACGTAACTTAATTTCAAAACCTCTTGGCATTGGTAGCAAGAATGGAGTAATTCACATTTTCAAACTCAATTACTCTAGGCTTTAACAATTATGGTAATGACCTGAAGATATTATTAATTAACGTGAACCAAACAAATATTAAATTAGTAAAAAAACAATAATTGTAATGATGCCACTAAAAAAACATTATAAACTAATTCGACTAATAAAATCCTACGCATATATGAGGAGGCAGGATGTGAAAGACGCATCAGGCTTATTTATTGTAGCACGGGCCAAACACCACACCCATAATCTTTTGGAGATATATGTTCAAATTTTCACTTAGCGACGTATTACTTCTTCACAAAGTTCAAAAATTTTGATAAAAAGAACATATCTCTAACACGTGTACAAGAAGATAATTGAAACAAAATTATCAAAATCAACATGCGCATCAGCATATTTATATATTATATTTTCCAAAAGTTACAATCTCAAGTATCACAATCTTATATCTACAAAATAATTCATCACTAGTTTGACAGATATCTGAAGACATAATCAATTTTTATTAAAATTCTTATATGACAATATTTTATCCGCTAAAACTTGTCTCTCAGCAAGGAGACATGCTAAAACTTATATCATCATTATAACATATCCCAAAATTGATGTTTTAGCAATAAAAAATAGTACTAATAACATTTTAATCTTGCCAACAAAATGGAGTTAAATAATTTGTCTCTTATGAACGAACACTTCTTTGCGTGTATATCATAATTAGAGTATTATCTTGTTTTAGCCATTGATTTGATCATTTTTAAATTTTATTTATAAGCTAAAAACTAAATGCTCATATATGAGTATAACCAAATCAATAACCGCATTGTTTTCGAGTTTTGTGTTGCCAAATAGCTTGTGGATTGGATTAATAAATGTAAACGCTCTAATAAAGTATAATTTTTTTTAGTGACGAGACATGTTAGTATCGACAAAATATAATTCAATAAAAATACGAGTTTTTTAGCTTTGCTTATTTAAGCATGCAACCCACATTGTCTTGTCAAATTATAACATACCCAAAACTAACATTGTAGTCAATGATAATAATACAAATTAAAATAATACTAATTACTTTTTTTTTAAATGTGTCACCAAAAAATAACATATTTTTGGAAGAGATGCATTCTAAACAATCATAAACATAAACAAGCAATTTTTATTTATTTATAAATATTATTATCATAAACAAGCAATATATAATAATGAGAAACCAAATAATTAGTAAATAGAATAGAATTAATTAGTGTTAATGACAACATAGTTTGGTGTTAATAGTCAGCAAAGAAGGCAAGTGATGAGATCAATGTGACGCGCGTGTTCACGTTCGCCAGCCGAGGCAGACACGTCACCTTCTCTGTGGGTCCCGCGCCCACCTTCTCTCTCCTGCCCGAAAACCATAGCTGCCCGTGTTTTCCACTTCCGTTCCCTGCCCGAACTGCCCGTCCCCACACTCCACTCAGGAACATCCCCTGCGGTCAGCTTCTCCGGGCAGCCCAAACTGCTGCCAGTTTTCTCCGGGCAGCACGATTTGCTTTTCTGGTCTTCGATTCGACTGAATTTTTAGTAAAAAAGGAGAGAGAGAATAGATAATTCGGATTTATTTGTATAATTTTTAAAATTATGAATAAAAAAATTCATTTATTTTAGTTTCACACTCCTCTTAAGCTCTTCTTTTAGTATTTGAGGTCAGCTTTGTTGTGGGTCTCTATTTTCTGAGATTTCTGTATCTTTGAGCAGACATTTTTTCTGGGTTCAGCTCAGGTTTCTTGATTCTCCATCTGCTAGAGCAGAAGCAGATACTTGTCTTCAAAGGGCAGTGAGTTGATCAATCTGTTGCTTTTGAAAGGTCCTATCTTTATGATCTAATTCAGCTGATCTCAACTGGGTCTGTTTTGTTTCCCCTGATTTTGGTGGGGTTTGAGGATAAAGTTTCCAAATTTTTGGTGGGTTTTGGTGTGAGCTAGTACATAGGTTTTTGCTTGGTGGGTGTTGAGGGGTTTCTTTGGGGGTGCTGTGGATGATAGTTGGGTCTCAGAATTTAGGGTTTGTGAGATATGGGATCAGGTGGTGGGGATGGTAAGGTGGAGTCTTGGGAGGTGTGCAAAAAAGAAAAGGCAGGGAAGAAGAAGAAGAAGGATGATGGTGTAGTGGTGGTGGTGGAAGAGGAGGAAGAGGAGGAGACTGGGTGTTGGGTTAAGTGGAGGTTTATTGGAAGCTGCATTTCTTCAAGATCCAAAGTTGATAGCTCTGTGAGTGGGACCAGTACTCATTATGGTAAGCTATTACCATTGTTTTCTAGTTGATGTGCTTGTGATTTGGTTTCTGTTGGCTGTGTGATTTGTGGCTTTTGTTTGATTTGTTGTCTTAAATGATGTGGTGAATTGTTGTGTTGTTTCTGTGTTTGTGGATGTCTATATTCTAAATTCCAATGGCCTAAAATTGCATCTTAGTTGGAGCAAGTAATATCTTAAAACCACAGCTTAACAATAGGAGTTGCTTCCAATTTCCTGAACTTGGTGAAATTATAAGTTAGGGACTCTGAGAATATGAGTCTTCTAATGAAATGAAGTATCATTTGTTAGATTGTGTCTTGCATTCTTGATGGTGTGCTTTAACAGATTCATTTCTAACAATTCAGCCATAATTATATCTCCAATGGCAATGCAACCAATGTTTTCAGGTTTGGCCTGCATTGCTGAAGGAACAATGCTGTATATTTTCTCTTGTCTTTAAGCAATATTTATGAATTTGTTACTTATTACATACAAAAGCTTTAGGACGCGATTATATTGTTTGGATAAGATACTAGATTCAGACAATGATTGGACTGATCCACACCTCTAAACTTTAGTCAGTGTCTCATTACCATGTAGGGATCGGAACAAAGCTTTGGCCGGCAAAGTAAAGAGTCAGGTTATTCCAAGTAACAAGATGATACAATACTTAAGATGGTGAATTTGTGCTGTGTGTTTCAATAATGACAAAGTTGGGCCTTTGGATGGTAACTGGGTCTGTCATAGAATATTGATATGATGAATGGTGCCAAAAAAGAAAGAAACAGTAAGTAAATTGTTTGACAAACCCAATCTGTTAACTAAATTTTTAGAAAATAACTGAATAGGTTTTAGAAATGGGAAGATTAAACAAAATACTTAATGGGATATATTGGATTTCTTGTGGATCGAAACTTGACTGTGTGAAAGGTCATTGAATGAATCTGTTGGACTACATATCTGAACCTTAACATGAAAGAAGTTTATAGTGAGGGAGATATTATAGAGGTCATTGAGGTTCTAGTAACAGGAGATCCTGAAGATAGAGAGCGACGTAGCGTTTAGAAGATCATAGTATTTTTTGGCCCATACACTATATTATACTGTATTAGAAACTGGAAAGCAACCTCTGCCAAGTGTGCATGTATGTGTACACAAACTCTATTTTATTTAAATGTTCATTCTTGAACTTAGTATTGAGAATGAACTAATATTTACTTTATCTGCATTATGGTACCTGATGCGACAAATTGAGTGCTGAGGTTATGCAATCTTTTTGTTTTCTTTAATCTCAGTTTATACTCTAATATGTTGATTCTTGTTTCGGGTCAGCTGAAAGCAAATCTACAAATGACACAAGCAGAGACCAACCAGCAGTTCCCTTGGTCTCATCGACGACTACAACCACTAGTAATGCGGAAAGCAATTCATCCACTTCCAAACTTGAAGAGGAACTAAAAGTTGCTTCCCGGCTGCGAAAGTTTGGATTTAATGATCTTAAACTAGCAACAAGAAATTTTAGACCTGAGAGTCTTCTTGGTGAAGGTGGTTTTGGTTGTGTCTTCAAGGGTTGGATTGAAGAAAATGGAACTGCTCCAGTCAAACCTGGCACGGGGTTAACGGTAGCTGTTAAAACTCTAAACCATGATGGGCTTCAGGGTCATAAAGAATGGCTGGTTTGGAACTTTTCTAACCTTGTCACTTCCTTTACAACCTTTTGATCACACTTTTTCTTTATTAATTAATTACTTTTGAGTTGCTTCTCTAACTATTGATATCTCTCATTGCAGGCTGAAGTGAATTTTCTTGGTGACCTTGTGCACCCTAACTTGGTTAAATTAATCGGGTACTGCATTGAAGATGACCAGAGGTTGCTTGTATATGAGTTCATGCCTCGAGGAAGTTTGGAGAACCACCTATTTAGGAGTATGCCCCTATCATTTTTTGACTGTCGGTTTTGTTTCCATCTTTGATTACAGATCAGAAATTTCTATCTATAGAAAAATATCATTATTGCAACATATCCTTTTGGTTGGATTATAACCATTATTTAAACCATGCATACCATTTCACTAGATGAAAGCGTAGTTCCTTCCATGGGAACTGTCAAATACAATTTTCTTGTCATTGGATCATTGTAGAAACTTGGTGCAGTTGTGGGATTGATATTGGGAGTTTGTGCTTTGTGATTACAGTATAAGTTTAAATTATCATTTTTTTTTACTTTCACGGGTAATAATTGTATTGTATGCAGGGTCTCTGCCTCTTCCTTGGTCTATTAGGATGAAAATTGCACTAGGTGCTGCAAAGGGTCTTGCTTTTCTTCATGAGGAAGCAGAAAGGCCGGTAATTTACCGTGATTTCAAAACCTCCAACATCCTACTAGATGCGGTATGTATTGATTATTGCCAAATTTCATTCTCAACTACTAAAAAAAAAAAAAAAACTACTGTTTGCGTTCTAAATATAATTTTTATAATGTCAGGAATACAATGCCAAGCTCTCTGATTTTGGACTTGCTAAAGATGGCCCTGAAGGAGACAAGACTCATGTCTCAACCCGTGTTATGGGAACTTATGGCTATGCAGCTCCGGAATATGTAATGACAGGTAAATTAATTAAATACAAATTATAATTTAATGGCTCTCATTAATGACAGTGATAATCAAGTTAATAAAATATAGGAAAAATTACGGTTTACTATCCTGTAGTTGACACCTTTTACAGTTTACTACCCTC
>JAYMTE010000921.1:0-15172 GCA_036897545.1 Pelargonium fulgidum
GAAGAAGATAATTGGTGGGAAGCGAAGACAACAAATATTCTTGCCGTACTTTTAAATCTTTTGGAGATGGGTCGAAAGGCAAGTAGTGAAAAAGAGAGAGCCAACAAAGCTATTTTGTTTGTTTTGTTGAGTGAGAAGAGCAAGAGCAAGATATTGGATTTGTTACAGTGATTTGATCTAGGAAATGATGGTGGTGACGGGGACACAAACAAAGGTGTCATGAGCTTCGTCAACCGGCGATGCCAGGTTATCCGGTTGCCGCCAGATTCCGACGGAGAGAGTGACCGGCACGTGGCGAAATGGGTGGTTGCGAACGAGTATTGGCGATGGTGGTGGTGGTGTTTTTTCAACAAATGCGGCTGGGGAGTTCTGGCCGTTGGATCATCTCGCAAATTGGAGAAATGGACGGTTGGATGAAGACCGCCTTGTGATCTAGTGTATGGTGTAGTACTAGTCACGAATCATGGTGGAAAAGAAAGTCTTGAGAAAAGGTGTTGATTGCTATGGAGAATTTATTTTGGCCAATTCCAATATCTATTTCTTATTTTTTTTTTAATTTAGTAATTTTTATTCCATAAATTTTGGAAAAATAAAATTTTGAAGACCCATTTTTAATTTGAGATAAAAAGCTAGTGATTTATAATTGTTGGTTGGGTAGGTTGTGGAGAGTTTAGGGTGGTGGAGACTATTACTATTCAGGAGGCGCTTAACTAGATAATCGAGAGGGGATGAGACGTGTTATTGTTGGAATCAGATATTTTTGAAGTTATTTGTGTTTTATGGATCAGAAGGGAAGACTTTATTATTTATTATTTTAAAATTCTTTATATTGTTGCTCAATTCTCTGGTGTAGAGTTTTATTTTGTATATAGCTTAGCGAACCAATGATTCATAATATAGTTTATGTGTAAAGCCTTGAGGGTTGGTGAGATGATATGCCCTCAATTCCCATTTCAGATTTATTAAACTCAGATTTAGTTATTGATTAATAATATTTTAATTTTACTTTAAAAAATAGTCATCCACGTCAAAATTTTTACAAATCGGACTTCGAAATTAAGTATAAATTTTTAAGTGTTTTGTTTTTGTTCGTAACTCTTGTTTTTGTTTTAGTTACTAAGAGAGAGGAGAGATATAGAACTATAAGATTATCTTGTTTTGAATTTGAAGACTCTTTATAGCACGATTTTTGCACTACATAATTTTGAATATTCTTGGGAGCGCCAATTTAAGGACTCATCATAAAATGACTATGAAGATTTGAGCTCATAGATTTTTAACGACACCTTTTACTTTTTTCTTTTTTTTGAAATAGACTTGAGAGATCATAGTAAAAATTAAACCACCTTTTTTTATAATTAAATTATTTTTCAAAATATTCCATAACTATCATCATGTCATTGAAAGCTAAACAGTAAAAGGACAGCAGATACAAAATAATCTCTGCCGATATATAAATTTGACTGTAGTGTATAGAAAGTACACAGTAAAGTCGTTATTGAGCAGCGAAATTAATAGTAGAGAATATATAAATTAATTTTGTTTCAATATTAATTAGATGCTACTTAAATTAATAGAGCAATAAAAATAGTTGGTAAATGCATAGGTTTCATCGTTTACACCCCAAATTTGTCGAGGACAATACATGGCCACGTCATTTTAATTTTAGAACTGCTTTTCCTTTTCTCTTTTCATTTAATGCCATATTGACTATAAATATAGGACAATTTTTTTTGAAGGAAATATAGGATAATTAATATAAACAAAATAGCATGTGGTTCAATTCAACAAGTTTTCTATAAAAAAAACAAAAAAAACGTGGTGAATGCTGATTCTATATGCTTTTTTATATTGGTTTGAACAAAAAAATGTTTTTTTTATTTTTATTATGGGCAGGACTGATTCACTGAATCAATGGCAATATGGAGAACCAATGGTTTTTGTTTATTTATTTTGTATTTTTTTATTATAAAAATGCAATTTTGGCTGCACCAAATTTATTGGCAATATGGAGAACCATCTTGGTGTGGATATGATACATTATCCACAGCCCTCCAATTTTAAGAGGGATATTGAAGCATATGTTACATTGAAAATGCAGTCACAATCAAGATGATCGATCCTCACATCAGACAAATACTATATATCAAAGAATTTCGTTAGTACATGAGTTCTTTCATCTATCAGTCTAGTTTTTTGAGTTGCCATCTCTTATCGAGCTTAAACTGTTTCATGGGCTTAATGAGTCGGCCAAAGCAGAGGAGACGAGATTGGGAGTGATGACCTTGACGGATCCATCTTTAGCCAAGCGTAAGCCACTCATATTGAATAACTGCCATGAACAAGAGCTTATTAAGTCCACGAGTTCTCCCACCTATAAGCCATTTTAATCACAAGATAAAAGTGTTGTACCGAGAATCATGTAAGAGGTCAATTAGAGGGGACCGTCGTGGACACGATTATTTAAGTCCACGAGTTCTTCCACCGATAAACATTGTGATCAATATGTAAGATTTATCAGTGTCATAACTCTAGGCTTTGAAATGCAAGTTTTGCATCCCAAAACAAGCACAATATGTAAATTAAACATCATGATCATATATAGTTGTTATTCATAGCAGTTTTTTCCTTAATGTCTCTATCATTTAGCCATGTCATTGAACACCACACATTTTAAGATTCCAACACCAACAATCTCAGTCTACAGAAATGAACAAAATCATTTTCCTGATTCAGATGGAGATGTGCACTAGCAATTGGGTGTACTGTAGTTAGTGCTAAACTCCCAAATTTTCCAGATTTTGGAGCTGACTGTTTAGCCTATAGCTTGCACCAGAAATATTCTTTTTCAAGCTTTTACCTTTGTGCCAACACTTCTGGTGGATCAAAATCATCTCCTTGGCTTTCAAGTTTCATCACATTAAAAAACTTGTCCTTATAAGCCTAGAAATATCATCAACATTCTCACATAGGTCCCCTCTACTTTCGTATCGCATTTTCGAAGGTTTCGAGCACTTCAAGGTCCCCACTCTCCACCATTTTATGCTTTACAATATGATCTGACATCAACTATTTGACAAAGAAAGATGGGTTGTGCCTGAAACCTTTAGTCTCTAGGTTACATTCTCTTTTCTCTCCACTTTCTTGGAACTATGAGTACTAGTGTACTACATATATGTAGAACCTTACCATCTTCTTGTTGGAACCTAGTTCATTGTCTGGTTTCTGGTTCCTAGCAGAAGAATCAAGAATATGCTGCTCATTAAAATGTTGGGTTTTTAATGATTACATTGTTGAAGGTTTTATTGGTAAATCAATACACAAAGTGCTGGTGGAAACCCAACTTAGCAAGTTGTTCTCTTTTCTCTGTTTTGAAGTATTCCCAACATTTTTATATGGTGAAAGTGTCCCACTCTGAGCTCAGTGGCAGCTTCTCTTTCTTCTCCTCATCATCATCACATGTAAGTGTGATCTTTCTTTTTGTTTCTTAAATCTTAATATACTAACAAGAATCTCCTTTCCATTTTCTCAATATCACTGTTTGTTTGATTTTTCATGTAACTTATGTTCTTACTCTTTGTTTCAAGGATGGGCGGTGGCGCGTCTCGCTGTTCTTCCTCTGATATTCCTACATGAATCCCTCCAAATCCGGCGACCTGCCTTAAGTTCGAGGTGATCGTTTATTCCTTGTCACAGCTTTTACTTTTGAGTACTAAAGTTCTAATATTTTCTAATTCTTAAACATGTTTTGTTCCATTTGTCTGCATCTAGTTTTGATTTTGTTCCTAGTTTCTTTAGTGAACTTTCTTTATGCTTACTCCAAGAGGGCTAGAAACTTACTAGGAAATGGAGTGTTCTTGTTATTTTGGGTTAATTCTTTGGTGTCAACTTGGATTTTGATCAATTAGTGTGGAGATGAATCTGGTTTTTGTTGCGTCGATACTTATTTTCTGCGCTGGAGCTCTCGCGAAAGAGGCCTCAGGAACTGAGGTTGTGAATGTGGGAGCTATCTTCACATTACAGACAATCAATGGCAAAGTTTCACGAATCGCCATTGAGGCAGCTGAAGAAGACATCAACTCTGATCCAAGAATCCTCGGAGGGCGAAAACTGAAGATCACATTTCATGATTCCAACTTCAGTGGCTTTCTCGGGATCATTGGAGGTAAAACCTCGTGTTACTTTGTGTTTCTGCATAGCTATCAAATGGAGCGTCAAAAGGCAGTCATGTACTTGGTGGTGGTGGTGTTAAAGACCACTTTTGGAGCTTCAAGTGGTTTCACTTGCCTAGGGACTTCGGTCCTAAAAACATTTAGTAGTCTTCGGACGAACTTTGGGCTCGCAAACAGGGTTTTTCCACCCGTTGTTTCAAAAAAAAAAAAAAAAAAAACTTTGTGTTTCTGCATAGTTTTTCTCTGATAATTTGTATGATTTTTGTTTCACAGCATTGCAATACATGGAGAGTGATACAATAGCTATAATTGGTCCCCAAAATGCTGTGATGGCTCATGTTCTTTCACATATAGCCAATGAACTACATGTTCCTCTACTTTCATTCACTGCCTTGGACCCGACTCTCGCGTCTCTCCAGTATCCTTATTTTCTCCAAACGGCGCCTAATGATCTCTACCAGATGACTGCCATTGCTGAGATGGTTAGTTACTATGGCTGGGGAGAGGTTGTTGCTATTTACACTGATGATGATCAGAGCAGAAATGGCATCACTACATTAGGTGATAAACTCGCGGAGCGACGCTGCAAGATCTCCTTCAAGGCTGTGCTTCCTCCGGATCCAACTCCTACAAGAAGTGATGTTATAAACCAGTTGGTTAAGGTTCGAGTAATGGAATCGCGGGTAATTGTTTTGCACACTTTCTCCAGATCAGGAAGCTTGGTTTTGGATGTGGCACAGAGTCTTGGAATGATGGACAGTGGCTATGTCTGGATTGCCACTACTTGGCTCTCCACAGTTTTGGACTCAAACTCGCCGCTTTCTCCAAGTCTTGCCAAGTCTATCCAAGGAGCTCTCACTCTCCGTCCTCACACGCCTGATTCACGAATGAAAACAGATTTCTTGTCTCGTTGGAAGCATCTTAGTAATGACACCATCAAGCTCAATCCTTATGGTCTTTACGCGTATGATACTGTCTGGATGATTGCTCGGGCAATGAAGCTGTTCTTCGATCAAGGCAATTCCATTTCCTTCTCTAACGATTTGACTCTAAGCAAACTAGGAGGAGGCGGGCTGAATCTTTCTGCATTGAGCATCTTTGATGGAGGAAAGCAACTGGTTGACAACATTTTACACACCAACATGACAGGATTGACAGGCCCTTTTCAGTTTAGTCCTGAAGGATCTATATTGCGTCCCGCGTTTGATATCATCAATGTGATTGAAACCGGGTATCAGGAGATCGGTTACTGGACTAACTATTC
Organism: Pelargonium fulgidum; assembly: GCA_036897545.1. NCBI lineage: Eukaryota > Viridiplantae > Streptophyta > Magnoliopsida > Geraniales > Geraniaceae > Pelargonium > Pelargonium fulgidum. Next base: position 5,437 of record JAYMTE010000921.1, read on the forward strand.
GGGACTATCAGTTGAGTCTCCAGAGATTCTTTACACAAAACCTCCTAACCGGTCAAGTTCGAGCCAACAACTATCCAGTGTGATATGGCCAGGAGGTACTACCCAAAAGCCTCGCGGGTGGGTTTTCCCGAATAATGGAGAGAAGCTGAGGATTGGCGTGCCAAGACGAGTAAGCTTTCAGGACTTTGTCAGAGTAATCAACAATACTGAAGTAGTTGAAGGGTATTGCATAGATGTGTTCCTTGCAGCCATAAAGTTGCTCACATATGCAGTTCCTTATGAATTTGTTTTGTTTGGAGATGGTCACAACAACCCAAACTTCAATGAACTTGTGAAAATGATCACAACTAATGTAAGTGTGAGCTCAATCATGACACATAATGAGACAATATGTGTTTATGCTGATATTGTGATATTGGTTTTGCAGGTTTTTGATGCAGCTGTTGGTGACATTGCCATTGTCACAAACCGAACAAGGCTCGTGGATTTCACGCAGCCATATATCGAGTCAGGGTTAGTAGTAGTGGCTCCTGTCAGGAAGCTGAACTCAAGTATATGGGGGTTCTTGCGTCCATTCACTCCTCTCATGTGGGCTATAACAGCTATATCTTTCCTCGTCGTCGGGTCTGTCATATGGGTCCTCGAACATAGAAGCAACGACGAGTTTCGAGGGCCTCCTAAAAAGCAGATTGTCACTATCCTCTGGTGAGAAATTTACAAATACACAATGCCTAGTTTTCGGGATCTGTAACGAACCACCTCAACTAAAAACTTAAGCTGACAGCTGAAGATCCAATATTACAGTTTCTGATCAACTGTCGTTTTTGTTTGTGCAGGTTTAGCTTGTCTACCATGTTCTTTTCCCATAGTAAGTAACAGAAAATATGTCTCTCTTTCTTGTCTACCATGTCTATCACATTTGTTTTTGTTCGAATTTTCAGGAGAAAACACAGTGAGTACACTAGGAAGATTGGTGCTGATAATATGGCTCTTTGTTGTTTTGATCATAAACTCGAGCTACACTGCGAGCCTGACATCTATCCTGACGGTGCAGCAGCTATCTTCACCAATCACAGGCATTGAAACATTGGTAACTAGCACAGAACCTATAGGATTCCAAGTAGGATCTTTCGCCGAAAACTATATGATCGAGGAGCTCAACATTCCCAAATCAAGACTCGTGCCTCTTGGCTCGCCCGAAGTGTATGCTCAGGCTCTCGAGACAAGACTCGTTGCTGCTGTTGTTGATGAGCGTCCTTATATCGATGTTTTCCTCTCGAATCACTGCAAGTTCTCAATCCGAGGCCAAGAATTCACCAGAAGTGGCTGGGGATTCGTAAGTATATTCATATCCAGTTACTTCGTTTTTGTTGTTGGATAGCTCGTGTAAATTAAGTCGATTCTTGTTATCAGGCATTTCCAAGAGACTCGCCGTTAGCTATAGACATGTCAACAGCAATCTTGACTCTATCAGAGAACGGCGAGCTCCAGAAGATCCATGACAAATGGCTGATCAGGAAGACTTGCAGCTCCACCATCTCGGGCCTAGAAACGGACGAGCTTCAACTACACAGCTTCTGGGGCCTATTCTTGATATGTGGGATGGCATGTTTTCTTGCACTTCTGATATACTTTTGCCAAATGTTTCGCCAGTTCAACCGCCATTTCCCCGAAGAATCAGGCCCGTCAATCCGTCCTGGCTCGCGCTCTGCGCGCCTCCAGACGTTCTTGTCCTTCGTTGATGACAAAAGAGAAGACGCCGAGAACAAGCTGAAAAGAAAACGCAGGGATTCATTGCCTAATGGATATGAAATTGGAGAGGAATCACACATTAGTTCAAGAAGAGAGTAGGCATAAAAAAGTGTACATCTGTACTAAGCAATGTGTTTCCATTTTTGCTATGTAAGTTTGTCACTTGAAAGTTGAAAATTGGTCCTTTTTTTAATCCGTCTAAATCATGAGGATCCTGAGCGGACAAATTTGTAGCTGACACATCATCTCTCTCAAAAAATATGTTGAGCAGTGGTCAAACGAAAACGCTCTTCTCACGCAGCCTGTGTATCCTACTCCACCGGCACCCTTATAAAAAAAAAAATTGGTTTTTTAAGTATCATTACATATGCAATGTTATTTTTTAATGATCTTGGCTATTTGGGTTTGGAAATGGCCACAGATTAATAAAAATCATTTTTTTTTGAGGTCAACTTGGTAGGTGAAGTGAACTATTTACATTGAGAATTGAGACCTCTAAAACCCTAATTTCTCTGAGTCTCACTTCACTCCAACAATGGCGATTTGTTACCAATCTCCATTCAATCCTATTTTTTGCTCTCCTTCAACCGAGCTCGTTTCCAAGCCCAGACCCATCATCAGATGTAGCGTCTCCGTCACCACCACCACCACCGACCCGGAGCCAGTTTTCACCTCCGTCAAGTCCTTCGCTCCGGCCACCGTCGCCAACCTCGGCCCAGGGTTTGACTTCCTCGGCTGCGCCGTCGACGGCCTCGGCGACTACGTCTCTCTCCGCGTTGACCCCCAAGTCCGTCCCGGGACTATCACCATCTCCGATATCTCCGGCGATCGCGCCAACAAGCTGAACAAAAACCCTCTATGGAATTGCGCCGGAATCGCCGCAATCGAGGTCATGAAGATGCTCGGAGTCCGGTCGGTGGGTCTCTCGCTCTCGTTGGAGAAGGGGCTGCCTCTCGGGAGCGGCCTCGGCTCGAGCGCCGCCAGCGCCGCCGCCGCGGCGGTGGCTGTGAATGAGATTTTTGGGGGCAAATTAGGGGCTGATGAGTTAGTTCTCGCCGGACTCAAATCGGAGGAGAAGGTTTCTGGGTATCACGCGGACAATGTGGCTCCGGCGTTAATGGGGGGTTTCGTGTTGGTTCGTAGCTTACAGCCTCTGGAGCTGAAGAGACTGACTTTTCCGGTGGAAAAGGAACTGCTTTTTGTTCTGGTAACTCCAGAATTTGAAGCACCCACCAAGAAAATGAGGGAGGCTCTGCCTAAGGAGATTCCTATGCAACACCATGTGTGGAATTGCAGCCAGGCCGGGGCGCTGGTGGCGGCGGTCTTGGAAGGGGATTTGGTTGGATTGGGGAAGGCATTGTCTTCAGATAAGATTGTGGAGCCAAAGCGAGCACCTTTGATCCCCGGGATGGAGGCCGTGAAGAAGGCAGCAATTGAGGCTGGAGCTTTCGGGTGTACAATTAGTGGTGCAGGTCCCACGGCAGTTGCGGTGATTGGGGACGAGAAGAGAGGGAGGGAGATCGGGGAGAGAATGGTAGAAGCTTTTCGGAAGGAAGGGAATTTGGGGGCTGTGGCAATGGTGCAAAGGCTTGATCGGGTGGGTGCTAGGCTTGTTAGCAGCATTGCACGGTGAAGGATTAGGTATGCGCATTTCTGGAATAACAATTGTTTGGTGTGATTTATGCTGCTTGAGTTGTCACTAGAGATTTTAAGAGTCAATAACTTTGAGTTATTCGTGACCATTTTGGTAGTATATATGATTCGTACTAGCAAGAGTGGCCCTCCAATTAAATCTCTGTGAGTGGTTGTATGTATGTTTTCTTGTTCTTCAAATAATATAGAAGATAGTCAAATGCTTCCCTTTTATTGCAGTTCTTTTAATCTATTTGATACTTTCATTAATGTTCGAAAAAAGCTTCATATTTGGCCTTAAAGTTGTAGAACATGCACTTTTGCAAATGTGCCAATGCTGTATGAAAAACATCTTGCAGAAATATTTGTGTGCCAGGTGAATATCAGTTGCTTGCACTTCATGCAAAATGTTCCGGCACTTCATTTTGTGAGATTAACGGTCGACTAATTTTGGTTTTGAAAATGGTCTATTTGGGCTATTGTGAATCCTATTGGTGGAGATTAGCTATTGGCAGTGAGATGAGAATGACTGGCATTTTGATTTCTTGATAAATGTGAGTTGAGAAAGAGAGATGAAAACGCACTGGAAACATGGAGTGAGAACATGTTGAATTCACTCATGGAATGTATCGTATCCACCTACTGCACTAATATGCTCAATAACTAGTTAGCTTGTGCAACAACCATGTCCGGGTGTCCCCGACTTGAAGCCCAAATTATCACTTACTTGTTTCTTCTCCTCTTTGTTCCTAGGAATCAATCTTAAGCTTCATTCTTGGTTCCCGGGCAATCTTCACCTCGTTAGAATGATTTTTATATATTTTGATGTGGCTTCCTTATTGGTTAGTTGTGAAAGATCTTTCTGTTTTACTTTGTTCTCTATGAGAACTTCTACACAGCTATCTAGTAAATGATTTCCAATTTAGGACTACCGTCTGCGCTACCTTTGACCTTTAAAGAATGTCGCTTATATAGTTGTTTGATTTTGACGGGCATATGAGTCCATTTACTTGCTACTATGTCAACAACATGTTGACCTCTTTCAGTAGAGTTAGGATCTTTTTTATGCATATAGAGCAGTTGGACCATGAGATCAATGAGGATTCAAATTGACTGCATATTAGCTGGGAATATATGCTTTGCATTAGAGAAAGTCATGTGCTCGCTTGTTCTAAGGTAATGTTTACCTTAGTGAAACAAGTTTCTCGGCTATAGTTGGCTTTGAAGTTCTGTGTCTTGCATTGTAGATGAACCTTGCCTCATCGAGCTCCTTTTCTTTCGAGCAATGGTGTTTTTCTCCGACATTGTTGCTGGCTTAATGTTTTTTCTGTCACTCTTTTTGTGGTTCTTGTACTTTTATTTGCCCTCTCGGGTTCTTTAACAAAAGTTGACGTTTGTTGATAAAAAAAAATAGGCAACTATAAATCTTTAAAACAGGTACCAACTCAGGCACTCACCTTAGCATGATATGGAATCACTAAAAGATGAAACTTGAATTTACAAAAGTAGAGTCATAATCTAAATCAACTATAACAAATGAAGAATTATAGTAAAAGCAGATCAAGCCTCGTGTTTCCATGGCCTAACGTTCAAAACACCAACAAGGGAAGAATCAAAAGGACAAAACCAATCAAAACTTTCAGTCATCAGCGACCATTGCTCAGGACTCCTTGGACGCGGCTGTAGCCTTTGCACCAACGGAGAAGAACTCGGTGATGACTTCAAGCGGCATGCCCTTAGTTTCCGGAACTTTCAAGAAAACAAACACCCACGATATGACGCAGACAATTGCATACAAGCCGAAAACACCAGAAAGGCCAATGGATGTGAGCATCACTGGGAGTGAGTAGGTGACGATGATATCACCAATCCAAAATGTGAGAGCACAGATGGCAATGCAAAGGCCACGGACGCGGGTAGGGAAGATCTCTGCGCATAGAATGTTAGGGATTGGCCCAAATCCCATGACGAAGGTGCAAAAGTAGACAACAACGCTGCCAGTTGAGATAGCAGCATTTGCTACGTTGCCAAGATCCACAATACTCCCAAGGACCAGGACAACAAGAGATGCTATCAGAACTGGGAGCGTGGTGAGAAGCAAAGTCCTGCAATGAAGAATGAAGATACAACGTAAGTCCAAACCAGTGAAACTATATTATCGGAATATTTGCAATCTTTTGACAAGCAAGAATAACAAAACAAATTTATTGTGTTGTTTATGTTCAACAACAAAACCATCAAAGACAATGACCTGCAGGTTACCAGTTCACGCAATAAAAACAGAATTGACAAAACATCAAGTGGTTCCCACATCCTTCGGACCATTTCTACGAAATTAGGACCACAAAACACAACCATCTTCCCATTTCTATTAATAGCGTTGTCTATCTTCATAACACAGCATATATGATTCCCCTCGGAAAGTACAGAATCTAATACAAGAACTAAGCAGTATAGCACTGCTAAAATTAGAGAGTAATTATATGGTATTGTGGGAACAGGCATTCTTCTAAATCTTTAGAAGAACTGCCATTATACTATTTTAGTAAAGAGTCGTATAAATGGAAGTAAAATTACCTTCTGCCAGATAAATCCATGAGTCTCATGGCAACAGCTATGCAAGGAAGCATCAACAAGGTAGTAATGCCACTAATTAGAAAAGATGCAGAGGTTGAACTTAGTCCCAAGTTTGAGAGAAGAATTCCAACACCTGCTTGCTCAAGAATTTGAGGAGTGTAGTAGAGAACCCCATTTATACCAGAAAACTGCAGAAACAAAAAGAAATATAGATAAATCACAAAATATAAAAACATGGAGAAGGAAACGGATTTTGGAGAGAAATTGGATGTATTGTTCTCAACTTTACAATTAAACCACATAAGTAATAATAAACATATGAAGAGAATAAAATCGACAAAAGAAGCCAGCACAATAGGAATCATCAACTTGAGAACCCAGTGAGAGGACCTAGTGGTCCTACCATCCCCCAAATGTGGCATCCTTCATCGGGGATTATCCACCTGTATATATTGTTACTAAAAAAAAAAAAGAAACTCTGAGAAATGAAATAAACAAGATGATGACAAACCCTCAATCAAACAGTTCTTCTGGCAATTCAAATAAATGGTATGAGTTTCTCAATATAAGATGGTGGTAGAACTATCATATCCTAGAATCCAAAGAGCAGTAGAACAACAATTGACAAAAGGCTAACTAGTTAGAAAGAGCAAAAGATAGAAATTAGAGATGGAAGCCATTCATTACCTGCTGAAGTATTTGAATCCCCACTCCAACAACCAACGCATGCTTTACACCTGGTTCAAAAAGATCAGCCCAACTTGGTCCTGATGCAGCAGTTGTAGATGGGTGAACCATAGCTGGTCCAACTGGATCCTGATTCACAAGTTCCTTAGAATAGAGAGCTGGCTGACTCACTAAAGCAGCAGCTTGCACAAATTCACTCTCTGGAGGGACATCACCACCAGGAAGAGAAAGAAGAGATCCTCGGCGAGATCCAGTGCCACCACCCTCCTCGTGCAGATAAATTCTTTTAAACCCTCCTTCCTTCTTACCATCAGGTCCTTCTCTCTCAGACCATTTCCATGCCAGCTGCCAACCACCACCAATTCCCATAGTTGCAGGCTCAGCATTACCTTGTGACATACTTCCATTTCTCATACTCAAATTGCCACTTTGTGCAGGATGATTCATGTCCTTATCCATACTAGTTGTCTGACGCGAGATCAAAGGACTATGTAAATTATCATCAGACTCATTACCACCGCCTTCACCATCAGATGTATAGTCCTCAGCTGGTCTACCAACGCTCTCTTCATCCCACTCTTCATGTTTGGTTGCATTCCCTGCCACACTGAACATGCTGCCGAAATTTGGGAAAAGCATGCTTCGCATGCTTCCTGTCTCGGGCATTTTCTCATGGACACTGCCAAAGAGAGTGACAAGTGGATCCATGAGAGGCACATTTGTGTTCGCCATGCTTCCATGCCGAGATACAATGCCAGCAGTACTCTGCCTGACAGGTCTTGCAACCCATGAAAGACCTTCTTCAGGACCATATAACTTGATTTGTTCATTTGCAGCAGCTGGATCCTGATCCTCAGTGAGCTCATTAGCTGGGCCAATTATGTATTCCTCTATAGATGTATCACCTCCAACCCCGAGACCCTCAACCAATAAAGCCATTGCACCTGTTCATTCCAGGAAGATCATTATAATGCATATTATTCATTATTAAAATTATCAAGTTCAAAATACTAAAGCAAATAAGGCAAAAATTGCTTTCATATTCACTAAAATCTATACCAGGAACCGATAGGAAATATACCAAGTTGGAGAACAAAGTAAAACTATCTTCAATGACTTACGAGACGGTATATTGACATATATCTCATATTAACACATACAAGACTAGGTGCTACAGAGGACACACGTGAAGGATCCTGGTGTAGGAGACATGGTCTGTACATAATTTTCCTTTTTGCTGTGCCTTAAAATAAAAATAAAAATAAAAATATGTTCTGCACATTCATGAAAACACAGAGATACCAAGTTCTCTCTTTTAGATATGAATTAGAAGCTATAAGTAACTCAGGAAAAGATGAATGTTCAACTTGTAAATTTACAAGAGGCACCTAAATTATCAATCACAACTAGAGAGGTTGGGCATTTACCTGAGACAGTTATTTACCTGTATTTAGATTATAGAAATAGCGATAAATTCCAAGTACAATATGCATAAATTGCTACAAGTCATTGTAAGATTCATGAAAAATATTTCAATAGTCAATTTTATATGATCTAACAGATATATGAATGCATTTTGATTTGTACGGACATCATTAAAGTTAAATATAAATACTTATCAATAGAATCTCATATACGAAAATTTATCAGGGAAATGAACACTCCGTCATTTCAATCAATTAATGCTTAGTACATTATATAGGACACATGTTTTAAATATAAAAGCTAACTGATATATAAACACTTAAATTGAGGCTTGGAACACCAGCTCCTAGTATGAGGCTTAAGTTCCTAGCATATAACATGTGGATAGCTTTTCCTTTGAAAGGTCTGATGGTTTGAACAGATTTAAAAGTGCATAAAAAGATAAAGGACTTTGTGGAGGATAAATACATGATCTACTAGGAAACGAAATAGCTTCAGATCATAATGTGAGTTAGTTTACGTACACAGACATTATAATGTGAGTTAGTTTACGTACACACACATTATAATGTGAGTTAGTTTATGTACATACACTCTATAAACCCAAGGGCACTTAGAAGATCACACTACTAACTACATCAAAGGATATCAAAGAAAGTGCAGGGAACATTTTCCTGGATTGAAGCACAGAAGATTAAGTTTTAAATATTTTAGTTGTAGTAAGAGAGGAAAATTGGCATAAACACAACAGCCGGCAAACAGATCTCCAATATATATAACATAATATGAAGTATTTGGGTTTCTATCAGTAATACTGTAGTTAACAGATCCATCAACAAACAAACAGATGCATAAATGTCTAATAACTGATCACTTTGCATGTTTCAATGAAAATATTTGAGTAACAAAACTCAATGGGATTCAATTTTCAGTGGCATATTTGTTCAAGAAGTGCAAAACTTACCAGCAACGTCTTCCCTGCTACGCAGCTGCTGTAAAACCACCTTGGCTTCAAGCATTCGTCCTTTACTCACGAGCCAACGTGGGGACTCAGGCAAGTAAAATATTGTTAAGAAAAAATAAAAGAGAGATGGTATAGAAAGAACCCCAAGCATCAACCTCCAGCTTGGTGATTGCAACAAGGACATCCCAAACACCATACAGTACGAGAAAAACATCCCACCGGAGCCAGAGAACTGGGGAAGGGTGTTTAATAGACCTCTTATTTCGGGAGGAGCTGTCTCAGATATATAAACCGGAACTATGGTCACTGAAAGCCCAACTCCAAATCCATCCAAAAGCCTTGCGAAAAGCAGTACATAAACATTTGGAGACCAAAACATCACAAGACCACTAAGAAAATAGAGGACGGATGCTATAATCAGCATAGGGCGGCGACCAAGCCAATCTGACAGGGCTCCAGAGCATGTTGTTATCAGAGTGGCTCCAATAAGGGACATGGCCACAATTAGACCTTCAAGAGTTGGAGCAGACTCCAAATGAAACTCTTTCTTTATGTACAAAACAGCACCTGTACCAAACAGATTCAATCATTTGGTGGCCTGATTCACTAGCTAACCCAGATATGATTCAACAAATAAAACCAAAAAACATATAGCAATTTGATTATAACACAAAAGATAATCACAACTATCAATTCAAT
>JAYMTE010000922.1:0-15171 GCA_036897545.1 Pelargonium fulgidum
ATGGCATTTTGGTCATGCTGAATTTAGGGTGAAGCAGTTGGATGCCATTGAAGCAGTTGTATCGGGTATGGTGTATGTTTTAGTTACCTTCAATACTTCTGCATTGATACCATGCACATCACAACTCCAAATCACTAGCCCCGTTTAAGATGTTCATTTTGTATAGTTGAACCTGCTTTCGTTATGCAAAATTGTGGGATAGACTTGAAATAATTATTGACACACGCATATTCAAGGAAATATGTGTTTTCTGCTAGTTTGTATAGTGAAATGAAGTATTCACCATTTATTATATGGTGGGGAAGCTCCATAAAATAGGAATTGGCACATCTTTTACCACAATATTTTCATGGATACCATGTAGCGCTAGGGTGTGTGATCGTATGTGATGTTTGGGGATTATTTCTAACTAGCATTTGGGTTCTTCAAACCCTTTTCTATTGTGCAGGAAGAGATTGTTTTTGTCTCATGCCAACCGGTGGAGGAAAGTCCATGTGTTATCAGATCCCTGCTTTGGCAAAATCAGGGATTGTGCTTGTTGTTTGTCCCTTAATAGGTGAACTGTAATCATCTTATATAATTTTGTTGCCTTATTGAGCTCGTACTACATTATATTGCTTCATTCTGAAATGCTAGGAATCTTCTCAAATTTCTTCAACTTGTTCTCTGTTTAACTCACAGCCTTAATGGTAAGCATATTTTGCCTTTCTTTTACATGTTTCCTGATATTTCGAGGTTGATTTGTGGTGGATTAGTTACATGCCTTTTCTAATTAGGAGAACCAAGTGATGGCATTAAAGGAGAAAGGAATTGCAGCTGAATATCTTTCCTCAACCCAAACATCGCATGCTAGAAATAAGGTGAACTATTGAATTATGATATCTTCATGTGATTTGGTGCCCACAATTATGCTGCTTTTGTTTTCAGTTCCTGAACATAAACTATTAAAGCCATTAAACTTACACTCTTCTGTTATTATTTTCTTTTCATCTTCTAATAAGTCATGCCATTAAACTTGTTCTGTTTTTTGTGTAAGATGATGCCTTTGTTTGTCGGTTATGTTCTGGTCTCAAAAACTACTAGTTGGAACCGTATTAACGATGTGAATTGTGAACATATCAAATCAGTATAATTACTTGTGCAATGGTACAGTGTCAATGGGCAAGTTTAATTTATATGACATTTTATCTTCTTGGTCTTCACAAATCCTAGTTCAATTCACTTGCTGCTATTGCTGCTATTGACTTTTATGCTTCAACCATTGCCTCTTTGTTTATTTTTATTCGACTCCCTAATATAGCCTTTTTATTCAATGCTTCTTTTTCTCATGTAATACATGTATTAGTTATTTCATTCTTAAATCCTTCTAAAGTTTTGTGACCTAATTATATAGTCATCAATTTGTTCATCAAAGTATAACTCTGAGCTTCCCCCAAACCTTTGTTCTTATCACTTAGCTTTAGTTTAATCCCTGCCCAAGGTTTTATTTGCATTATGTTTTTTATTTTTATTTTTTACTATTGACGTTTCTGATTTGTATTTTAGATTCATGAAGAACTAGAATCTGGAAAACCATGCCTAAGGCTGCTCTATGTAACTCCAGAATTGATTGCAACTCAAGGATTTATGTCAAAACTGTCAAAGATTCATGCTAGGGGCCTGTTAACTCTTATTGCTATAGATGAGGTTTAATTCACATGCATATCTTACAGAAATTTGAATCTTTTAGCAGTTGGAATTCTCAGCGTTCATGTACAACTATTATCTGTTATGTTGAAATCTCAGGCACATTGCATCTCATCATGGGGCCACGACTTCAGGTTAGTATTACATTCCAGCAATAAAAAGGGTGGGTGTTGTATACCAAAAGAAAAGGGTTTAGTCTGAATGTTTGTGCTGGATTTCCTTGTTGAACTTATGTTAATAAGCTGCATTGGCTATACTCAGATCAAATTTCATTTGAACTCTCATTCTCTTTTTGTACACAATCTATTTGTTTCTCTTTATTACTTTTGCATTTTACTTGAAATAGTGAGGCTGTTCAAATTGTATTGGCTTGTTAGGATGACATCAAGTCTTTCTGTGCCATTTCAAGGTTCTCTACTATTTCCTTCCATTTCACTCTGTTCGGAGGATACAAATTTATGGGCTTGGAACGATGGTTCGATGCAATCCATCCTTCCTTTTCTTTCAAAAAGTTGACCCAATGGGATGAGCTACATAACATGGGATAACTCTCCCCTTTTCCCATAACCCCTCCCCACCCCATCCAACAAGATTCGAATTCACAACCTCCACTAGAGAAGTGTGATGCATGCACCATTGGGTTGTCCCCTTGGGAACCTCTGATTCCCATTCATCTTCCTTTTGTTCTCCCAAACCCATCCATCCTCCCTGCCATACCCTCTACTGGTAAATCAGGCTCTAAGAGTTTGTTTTCCGTTTTTATGTTATTGTGCTCTAATTATGTTAGTTACAATTCTGTATCTACAATTCTAGATTAAATATCACATTTTGCATTCTTTGGAATTGCATTTAGAGAAGTTTTGTATCTTCCAATTCTGTGCTTGTTCTTTATTTTCTTTTGTCTGCATTTGAACAGGCCTAGCTACCGGAAGCTATCATCTTTAAGGAGCCTTTTCCAAGATGTACCTATACTGGCTTTGACAGCTACTGCTGTTCCTAAGTGAGTTTTGTGATGCTGTGTTGAGATAAGAATTTTCTTTTTCAGTTGTAGCTTTAGATGTTGCAGGAAAGCAATGCATGATTGTCTGTATGTCTTATTAGTGTACATCAAAATCATGATCAGCAACAACCCGCATCGAAAGAAAGTTGCATTGTTTGCGTGTAATGAGTATTGTGCTCTGATAGAAGCAAAGCAATTACACCTTTGCCAGCCAACTCAGGCTTAACCTTCTAATAGAAGTGGCAATGCTTGTTGGGAATGTTCTCATTTATTAACCTTGAATAACTTTCTATAGGTCCAGTACCTTTTTGCATTATGTTAGAGATATGTAAGCATCATCAAAATTGAACTCAAATGAGATTATCTAATTGCAGAGTATGTATACTTTGTTGCCTGAAAAGTAGGTTTTCTTTCTCTGATACAGTATCACATTATCGTGGTAATTAATGGAGCTGGTTGCTCATTTGTCAAGGAATGTTTAATGTATAGAGCATTTGGGGCTGTTTAGTTGTGGAAAAATGTTTTCATTTTCTTTTATAGTTTTCTGTTTTCCATAGAAAAATAAGAAAATTAAAGAAAACTTGTTCATTTGTCCCATACTCCCATTTTCTATCCTTTTCCATTTCATTATTTTTCCTCACTTTGAACTTTGAAGGCTTAAACAATTGCATCTTTATTTTTTAATTGAAAAACATATTAATAACTTTTAATTTTTCTTTTTCTTTTCAAGCTATTTTCAAAATATGGTAAGTTCTGTATTTCAACTATTTGTCAAATGAAAGTTGTGCAACTAAACAAGTTTTTCTGTTTTCCATGTTTCTGAATTATTTTTTTCTGACAAACTGAAAGTTTTCAGCTACTAAATAGGGCTTTAGTTTTACTGGCATTTATTTTCATTGGAAAAAAAAAAAGTAATTTTCTAAGAATTTAAATCAATATTAAAATCCTGATCTTTCTTTATGCAGAGTGCAGAAGGATGTGATAGAGTCCTTGAGCTTGCGAAATCCTTTGATCCTAAAGTCGTCTTTCAATCGCCCAAATATCTATTATGAAGGTCATGTCCTTCAAGCTTAATTTGATAAATCTTTTTTCTGTTGGCATCCTTTTGTTACCTGGAGTATAATTTTATAATTTCAATTGGAGGATAACTGTATAAGCACTTCGATCCCTCATTTTTCAAGACAAGTTTGCTTGTGATGTGTTTAGTGGTTTCATGACCTTTTGGATCTAACTATTTATTTCTATGATGCAGTTCGATATAAAGACCTTTTGGATGATACCTATGCCGATTTGTCTAATTTTATCAGATCTTGTGGAGATGTTTGTGGAATTGTTTACTGCCTAGAACGTACAACCTGTGATGACTTATCTACACATCTTTCAAAGAATGGCATTTCTTGTGCACGTAATTGAATCTTTAAACTCTGTTCTTCTCCGATTTTTTTTTTCTTTTTTTTAGATGGACGCCCAACAGGATGTGAAAATGTGTTCGTTTGATGGGGCTCCCATTTTACCCTTTATCTTTTGGGGTGTTCTTGCAGCTTATCATGCAGGGTTGAACAATAAGTTGCGGAGTTCTGTTTTAGATGATTGGATTTCTTCTAAAATTCAAGTTGTTGTGGCAACAGTGGCTTTTGGGTATGATATTTTCCGTACTTCTAGTTACTTGAGGCATGATTTATTTTCCTCTCGTGTGCATTCTTATGGATCATAATCAACGTAATTCTGTCTGTGATCCGGGTTGAAGTTTCATGTTACGTGGTACACAACTAAATAATTTAGGTTGTAAAAACTGAATCCTGTCAGTTCTAGCTTGAAATTATACCAAAGTAAACCTTATTAGTGATCATCAGGCACACTTCTGACTGAATGTCCCATTTTGGCCACAACCACAAGTCTCTTTTATCTTTTTTACGTCGTGTTTTTGAATGGTGGACATTTTAAATTAGAGTTCTCTGACATAAAATTTGAAATGCATGCCTTACTATTTTTGTCTTGTTGAAGTGGGTAATAATGTGTCCCACATCAGATATGTATAAGTGAATGAGCTAAATATAATGGTGGAAGTCAAACCCTAGTTACCCTACTAAGAAGGTTGACCTTTTAGTAGTGGAAGCCCAAGCCATTATGTGTAGCCCATTATTAAATTTAACAAGTCTTTTGTGGAATATTTTCCTCACTTTATGATATCACTTTCTATTTTATCTCTTCATTTACAAATCATGATTCACATGAGATTGTAATGCACTGCTTGCTTTCTTTCTGGAATCCCACTTGGAGCTGTTTGGTGCATGGAAATATAACGAGCAACTGGTGTAACTACAGGATGGTATGCAACAAAACAACTATTGGTTTAAGAAAGTTTCGGACTTTATTTTATTTATTTTGTTCTAAGTTCAGGTGTTGAGTAATTTTGTGTTTGCCATGGGCCATTAAACTACTTATTGTCTATGTCTTTAGGGTATAGATAGAAAGGATGTCAGAATTGTTTGCCACTATAATATTCCAAAGTCAATGGAAGGCTTCTATCAAGAATCGGGTAGAGCAGGCCGTGATCAATTGCCCTCTAGAAGTTTGTTGTACTATGGAACGGATGATCGCAAAAAAATGGTTGTGAGACTATCTTTAAAACTATCATCTCCGCTATCTTCTAGATCCCTTGATTTTCACTGGGATTTGATTTGAAGTGTTTGGATCTATGGTAGGAGTTTATTCTTCGCAATAGTGAGAGCAAAAAGTTACAATCGGAGAGCTCACGGACTACAGAGTCAAAGAAGCCCCTCACGGACTTCAATATGGTGATTTTCAATCTTTAAGATGCACTTCAATGAACTATCTTAATCTTGAAAATTATGGAAACTAAAGACATACTACATGCAGATGGTTGAATATTGTGAAGGGTCTGGATGTCGTAGGAAAAAAGTTCTCGAGAGTTTTGGGGAACAGGTACTGGAAACTGGGGGTAATCTTGTGTTCCGTTAAGTCATTGTTGGAGTCTTCATGTACTTTTACATGAAGTTTTTACCGTCATTGCCCAAAATAGGTACCAGCTTCACTCTGTAAAAAATCTTGTGATGCTTGTAAACATCCAAATCTAGTGGCCAAGTATTTGGAGGAGCTTAGAAGTGCATGTGCTGTGCGCCAGAGAAATGGTTTCAACCGAGTTTTTATGAGGAGGTACTTCACTTATCTTTCTTATTCAAATATAGCTAATAGCTTGACTCGTAAGCCTGTTGTATGTGTATGCTGGAAAAATGACTATATGTGCAAATTGTGAAATATGAATGAGGTATGTCTACATGTTGATCTATCTGACAATATTGTTAACCCTTGTTATTTCATTCATATTTTCTTTGTAATGTTGTGATTTATATTTTATATGTTACACCTGACATGAATCACAATTTCCTGAAAATTGTATTTTTCAAATACGACTTCTTAAGTTCTACTTTCACAGTTTTTGCTATTTCCTAAAAGTTTGGGTTGACCTCCGAAGTAGTATTCTTCTATCATGGATTATTACTCCATACTGCAAATGAGTTAGCACGTCAGATGCCAATTTTGGATATTTCTATTGGAGCTAATTTGTTCATTATTTCTTCCTTTGCCAGCTCTTCTGATATGATTGATGCAGAACCATATTCTGAATTCTGGAATCATGATGATGAAGCAAGTGGTTCAGAAGAAGATATATCTGATTCTGACGGTAGATTATCTTCTCTTTATTTCTATAAATCAAACTGTATAAGCGGGTACATTAATAGCCCTCCCCATAAAAAAGTCCCTCATGCTAGTTGAACCCTGGACCTCTCCTTTTATACGGGTAAGGAAATGCTCCGCAATAGATGTAACTGATCTGATTTTATATTCTTTTCTTTTTTTTTCCTCTAATAGCACTGATAAGAACTAACCATACATAATCTGGAGTGGATTATATAATTTACATTTTTTTCTATCGGGCGAGTTTTCTTTTCTTAGAGGTTGGGAGGTTTGTGTTGGGGATGCCAGAGTTTATTCATTTCTTATAAGTTGAGTTCTTCAATTGCCAGATGGCAGTGAGGTTGTTAAGAGCTTACCCAGGTCAAAATTAACATCAAGGGCAAGACTAAATGAGAAGATTGAACTCTTGCAGCGTGCAGAAGAAAGCTATTACCAGAATAAAATCCATGATAAACAGGTTCATTCTTGATGTTCTTTTTTTTAATGTCAGAGCAAAAGTTATACAATTCATTCATTTAATTTCATTAGTTTTTTTTTTTTTTCACTGCACAGAAAAGATGCAAAAAAGAAGATAGACTCAATGAGAAGATTCTACTTTTACAGCTCTTCTCTGTAGTCACCTTCCATTTGAAATGCATTATTTATGTGATTGATGTTTATCATCCCCTCATTCTCTTATGATCACTTTCTCCTTTCCCTACCTTAGAGTTTGGCTTGCATGTTGATTACTTATTGCCTTGGGTTCTTCTCTGAATCATCACTGTTGATGTGAGCTGCCAATTAGAGAGGGAATTCACAGATTCGCTACTTCTGAATGCTTTGTAGTGTCATCTTCTACCAGTGTGCTGGCATGTGCATGTTGCATGTGTATGTGTGGATGGGCAGGTCAGCTGTATATTCTATGTGCCCACAATACACTCACCACCTGTGTGTTGTTTTCGCACATATATGCTGGGCATGATTGAGGTCTGCTCGTACATTATTCAAATTTCTAAACTGCACCTTGCATTTATAGATGGAAAGCCAATGCATTTATATATGAAAATTTCCAAGGAGGTAATGACTAATGAGTAGGGATGCATAAATACATCAGAGGCAAAAGCCTTAACAAAGGGGGGATAACTGTTTTATATTTACGGACGCTTAGCTAGTATATGCTCATTACAGATATAATTTGATATACTCACAATCAACTTTTTTTAATGCCTACTAGATTCATTGATATATTACCACTATGAACTTTTTTAAAAGACTCATCCTGCCAATTTGCTAATATCAAAATTGATGACAGATTGGCAAAGCAGAAAAGAATGCCATATCAGAAGCATTGAGAGAAGCAAGCAAGAAAAGGTTACTAGATGCCCTGAAGCAGGCTCAGCAGGGGCTTGTTGACTTAAAGTATGCTCACTTTTACCTGTCTAGTCAGTGTTTCGCGTTCTAGAAGTCCTCACTTAAGCACTTCTCAGTAAACGATCGTGATAGTTTAATTGCCATGAGAAGTAGACTTTGATACAAACCTTAAGTGATATCATCATTTGATTCAGTATCAGTTGTCCCTTGACAATTTCACAATTCACTGCCTCTTTTGCAGGATCGATTTAGAAGCATCAGCCGCTTTACTTGAAAATGAGTGCTACAAAAAATATGGGAGGACGGGGAAATCATTCTAT
Source organism: Pelargonium fulgidum (assembly GCA_036897545.1). Classification (NCBI taxonomy): domain Eukaryota; kingdom Viridiplantae; phylum Streptophyta; class Magnoliopsida; order Geraniales; family Geraniaceae; genus Pelargonium; species Pelargonium fulgidum. The sequence goes on from JAYMTE010000922.1 coordinate 8,077, forward strand.
TATTCCCAAGTGGCAAGCACTGTAAGGTGGCTATCAACCACAAGTGAAACTGAGCTGACAGATCGGCTTGGCACCAGTTCCTGTTCGACAGATAATATTTTGTCTACCAAAGAAGACCTTTCGCCATTACTACCCTTATCAGATAACAAACGGATGGAAGGTATGAACGAAGGATCGTGTGAGACATTCAGATCAGAGATGAGTGCTTCACCAATACAAAGTGCGTCTCCAAATACGAGTACAAGGCTGCCTTCCATTCCATCATTCTCGGATTTTGTCAACAGCAAAAGAGCAGAGCACAGCAGCAGATTACATGCATCGGGAAAGCAATCGCCTAAAAGAGTTCACAAAAATCCAGAGAAGAAGATGAGGCTGCTCTAGTCACTTCATTACAATTTTGGCACTTTTGATTTAGTTGCTGATACTGTAGACAGATACTGGCATTTGCAGCAGCTTCTGTAAACCAAACCAACCATAGTAAAAAGTAATGATACAGCATTACAACACAACTAATCAAATGATTTTCTGAATTTGAGTTATGCGAGTGTGCTACTTAGGAGGTCTTATTGTTAGCTTCAAGATAACAATTTATCTAATTCAAATAATCAAATTCACAATCACTTCCTTGCAATGTTAAATAGATGATTGTAAGTTTGAATGTGCATTTATTTTGGGAAAAATTAAAGAAAACAAACCCAGTTTGGAGATGAATGGGAGTCGAAAATGTTGGGGTTAATTGGTCTTGTCTCTCATGAACTGACATTTTATTTTGATTTAGGTTCTAATTAGAGTTTTGTCTTATTCAAGTCTTTGTAAACCATTTTTCTTATTAATTAAATTCATTTAATCGGCTGTAATTGGTTTTCAGGTGTAACGTCAGCATTTGTTGACACGTCGTCACGTCACTTTAGATACGGAGTACATGTGTGCATTTCACGTCATCATATCATTCACAAATAAACTGATACCGTGGTTGTCTATGATATAAGAAAATAATGAAAAACAACGTTTTGTTTGATGTGACATGCACATGTGTACATTGTATTTGACGTGACGTGGCAGTGTGTCAACAAATGATAACGTGACACTTAAAAACCAGTTACAACTGATAAAATGAGTTTAATTAATAAAAAATGGTTTATTAGGGTTCAAATAAAGCAAAATACTAATTAGGACTAAACTTAAAAAAAGTGTAGGAGAGATAAAATCATTTAACTTATTGACGTGCTCATATACAATCATACGACTTGTCGTAATTAACTGGCTGGGGGTATTATGGACCAACAACACTTTAGCAAGAAAGAGGAGTTTTCATCTTCCCCGGGTTAACCAATGTATTAAAAGGCACTGAGCTGAATAGCACAACTAGAAACAGTAGGGTCTCTTATTGTCTTGAAGAGAAAGCTTTCTTTTTCTTCTCCGAATCAAATCGAGCTCCAACTAGAATTGCACAAGCATGAGCAGAGGAAGCGGAGGCGGCTACGATCGCCACATTACCATCTTCTCTCCCGAAGGCCGTCTCTTCCAAGTCGGTATGCATCTCAAGCTTCCTCCATTTCTCGAACTGCTTCCAATTTGTCTCTCGAATACTCAGAATTTTTGTGCATTTTCTTTGTTCTGGATTTATCGTGAATAATTTGGTCCTGCATCTGTGTTTTGCTACAGAGTACGCATTTAAGGCTGTGAAATCGGCAAGCATCACTTCCATTGGAGTCCGTGGGAAGGATTCCGTCTGTGTCGTCACTCAGAAGAAAGTTCCGGTGAGCCTACCTCGTTTTTTCTTATTGTTATTGTATTTTTAATTTTACTTTTATATGTCGATTTGTGTCTAGGTTTATTTAGGGTTTCAGTTGTGGCATTCAAATTTGTTTTGAATGCATGTGCAGGACAAGCTTCTGGATCAGACTAGCGTGACGCACCTTTTTTCTGTTACCAAGTACATTGGTCTGTTGGCCACGGGCATCACAGGTCTGCTTCTTCTTTTAACCCCTGAAGCTTACTGAATTTTGGTTTGTGACCAGTCATTGTCTAGCTACATTTTTGTGTGCTATACTTCTATATTTTGATAGTAAATGCTAATTGCTAGTAGTGAATCACCTGTTATTTGCTTTACTGTAATGAAATTGGTTCAATTGGAAGTGAATTTTGATTTAAGTGCTATGTATGATCTTTAACATTTTGGTTGTTGGCTGTTTTCTTGAACTTCCTCAAATGTGAGCTTGACTGTGTACTGGGATATTAGTAGAGTAGTAGACATAAAACTTACAGTTTTTTTAGCATATATGCATTCCATGATCAGACAGGATTGCAAGCCTTTGCCTCAGGGCTTTTTTTTCTTTACACTCTACTAGTGTGCATGTTTGATGTGAGACATTCTGATTTCTATGCAACTCTCTCAGCTGATGCAAGGAGTTTGGTTCAACAAGCAAGGAATGAAGCAGCTGAGTTTCGACACAAATATGGATACGAAATGCCTGGGGATGTATTGGCCAGATGGTATGCTTTCTTGTATCATGTATTGGTATAAATGCAAATAAGTTATGTGTAGTGTGGTTATTTTGTCACTATTTGTATTACAACCAATATGTACAAATATTTATTATATTATTATTAGGCTCTTTTAATTTATAATCATGTAATTGTGTTATGCTAGTTGAGACAAGTTATTTGAGAAGGATGAAGATTTTTGTTTTAGGTTGTACATATTACCTGGAGTTGGAGAAATTGGATGATGCTACCAAAATGGATGAATTACTTTTGCTTGTGCGAATAGTTATGTCCGCTTTCAATTAAAACTTAAAAGAGTAAAGTCAAATTGATGAAGCTACTGACAAGATTCATTGTTCTAATTCCATCTGCTTCTTACTCATTTTGAACTTTTTGCCCTACTTGCTATGATGCTTCCTCCAATTCGTTTGAAAATAATTTCATATCAACAACTCTTACTGCCATCCTTTATGCATACAGGATTGCAGACAAGTCCCAGGTTTATACTCAGCATGCTTACATGAGACCTCTTGGAGTAGGTTTGTTTTTCCAGTCCTTACCTCTTTTCTGAAAAGGTCTTTATCATGCTCAAGTGTTTCATAAGTATTGTTCTACTTGTACTTGCTGACATATATACTTCTATATCCTTTTTCTCTTTCCTTGAAGTTGCTATGGTTTTGAGTATTGATGAGGAGAATGGACCTCAACTCTTTAAGTGTGATCCGGCTGGCCATTTCTTTGGCCACAAGGTAATTGATGAATAGCTTCCACTTCCTTTTTTATAAATATCTTTGAATTTGGGTTGTGGTACATATTCTTCTGAATATTCGTTGCAACAACATGCTTCATTCTCAAATCAACCTGGTTTACTGAACATGTTCCAAAAAGTAATCCGGTAAGAGATGTCTTAATCCTTTGGATAAATAGTGGAATCCTTTTGACACTTAGAAATTAATAATTTTGTCCATAAAATTGAGGAAGAAAAAAAATAGTGACCAGAAGAGTACTAATAAGGCAGGCTTGTTTGGGTTACTGGAGCTTTTAACCTTGTTTCCATCTTGCTTGCAGTTGATAGTGCAATTACGCTTCAATTCTAGGTATTATGAAAAAAAAAAATGAAACTCTTTTTGATAGCAAATCATGTAAATTCCTGAATATTATGTATGAGCCCTTAATCTTGCCTTACACTTGTAGTTTGTACATTAGAAACAATATTCACCTAAAGCTGTTGTCATCTAAGGAAGACCACAACTTTTGCAGAGCTCAAGCTCTCCATGTTGTTAGTTTCCCACTATGTATTGTAATTCATTCTCCTCTTGGGATCCAATTTCTTTTTCTAAGATTTCATTCTTTGTTGTTGGCTATATAAGTGGCTGTGCCTGTGTACCATTTTCCCAGAGATTCACTGACTTCAGCTGTCTGACAACACTCAACAGTTAGGTCTTTAAGTTGAGCCCTAACAATTCCGCCTCCGTCGACCAAAACTACCAGAAATGTTTCAAAAGAAGTAGGCATACGACATACAAAAAGTTCCACCCTTCTTTGTCTCTAAAGACAGGGTGTCCTAACCATCCAACAGCTATCTTATCCCCATTGTCCATTGATCCCACTCTGAATAACCCCCCCTTTGCCGGACTATTAGCAGTCTGTATTCTATGAGGATTATGATGATAAAATATTTGTACAATCTAGAATGTTTGATGTCTAGTAAACAAACTTAATTTCCATTGTCTATATATTATTCTATCATCACTGATTCAAAAGAGTTATCTTTTTCACCTGAACTTCCATGTTGCAGGCTACAAGTGCTGGATTGAAAGAACAAGAAGCAATCAACTTTCTGGAGAAGAAGATGAAGAACGATCCTGCTTTTTCCTATGAGGAAACTGTTCAGGTAATTTATCTTTTTTGCCCAAGGTTAACATGTCATGTAGATAATGAGGATTCACCTAGTTGTTGTTTTTCCTACATGGGCTGTATAGAGCTTGTTATAACTTACCAATAGCAAATGAGTTGTTCTGCTATACTGTTAACATAGCTTTTGGGAATTGTACATCGGTACCCTTAGTTTAAGGGTTTATTGGAAATCAGAATCATCTATATGGACGTTAATTCTTTTGGAATATTTAGTGTCCAGGAAAATTTGCACATTGTTTAATACTTGTTTCCACTTCTTGCTATTCCCACCTATTTTTTTCTTTTTATTTTCTTTTGAGTGCATGTGCATATGCATTGCAAAATTGTAACAATCAGAGGGCATTTTCTTCAATACTCGTAAGGTAGTATTTGGGAACATGAATTTGATTTGAAATTTGTCATTTGAAATTTTGGATTTGAAATGTTGTATATCAAATAGAAATATAATGTTTGGCAAAACATAGAATTTCAAATGACAATGTATGAGTTGCCATTTGAAATCTCATGTTATATGCATGTTTTGAATGCCAATGGATTTCACTCAAATCCAAATCTAAATTTTTTGAGTTCCCAAACACCTCATTAGTTTTAAATCCAACATTTTAAATCAAATCATGGTTCCCAAACACACCATTAATGTGAATATAATATTGTGGAACTAAGAAAAACTTCCACTATTATCTAAGAAAAGGAGTTTTTTCGTAGCAATTTGATTCTTTTAAATCCTATTGATAAGCAAGGAAATTTGAAGTGCTCAAATCTAGTGGCTATGAAGCATGAATTCTTTAAAGAAGGTGAGTGTATCACTGGACATATTTACACAAGCATGTTTTAGTGATGAATACATGTGTCCAATTATGCTTTTCCTATTTTTCTTTTTCTCCTCTTCCATACTCTATCGGTCCAGTGGCATTTCCTCTAAATCCAGGTATGCCTCTTCAACCGGGATTCCGGATTCTTTTCAATCCTCATTGGAGCTAGCTCCCATCTCCTATCCATCTTCGACTTCGGCTACCAACTCTTGATCTGCCCGTCCTTGTTATCACTCCCCACGATTGCTTTGGCAATCACGCGGAGCTATTAGAGGACTCCGTTTTTGGATTGAACACTCCGGACTCCTGGGAGGGGCAAAAGATTGAGGGAGGCAATTTTGGAGAGTAGATACATCCGACCGGATCTTGCACCTTCACCCATGTTTGATATATCATTATCTACTAGAATTTTTTATAGTTAGTGCTTGAAAATCTCAAGAAGAAAAAAGTTGACATTGTTACTTCTAAATATAGTAATAGATGCATAGTGTAACTATAAAAACTTTGGAACAGGTGAGAAATTCAGTCTGTTATTTTTCATCTTTCAGTGCATCAGTTTCTCAACCATAAGTACAATATTGTTCTGCAGGTGTTGCTGCTAGTGTCCTTTTATGTTGACTGTTTCTCTGCAACATAACAGATGAAGTCCAATCCAGACGGCATCTCGCGGTATGCACTGGAGCTTGGTTGCTTGCTATTTTAACTTTCAACTGCAGCATAACGCCATTGCCAGTTTGGGCTGATTCATCAAATGAGCAGAAGGAAGAGAATGATGGCGTTGTTGGGGTCATCAAATCATTGTTTGATCCAGAAGAGAAAACGAAAACGGGGAAAGTATTGCCTAAGGCTTACTTGAAGTCTGCAAGAGAGCTCGTGAAAACACTGCGAGAGTCCCTAGAGGAAGACCCCAAGGATAATGCTAAGTTTAGACGCACGGCAGATGCTGCTAAAGAGTCCATCCGAGACTATTTAAGTAATTGGAGGGGACAACAGAAGGTTGTTAAAGAGGTATGTGGCTGGTACGCCTTGTACATGTATATAAACCAGTCAGTAACATGGGATCGGCTCTCATTTCATTTCTGTTGGTTACTAAAAGATTTGCAATCGTTTTTCAGGAGTCCTATGCTGTTCTAGAGAAAGCAATAAGATCTCTGGCTGGCTTCTACTCAAAGGCAGGACCATCAGCGCAACTCTCAGAAGAAGTCAAGAGAGAAATTTTGAATGATTTGAATGAAGCTGAAGAATATTTGTAAGGCAAGCTTGCATTTTGATTAGAAGAAGATTAATTAAATTTCAGGACAGTTAATTCAGGTTATTTTGTATAATAAAACCATCTTAATTCTCATCTTTGAATTTGATTTGTATTTATTTATTTATTTGATTACTATTGCAACCACCGACATTAAAAAAAAAAAAAAACTCTTTTGATGCAAAACACTATACATGCAGTTGAAGACGCATTTATATAATGCTGTTGATGCCTTCCTTGGAAGTTAGAAGGAGACATTAGCTTGATTTGTTGCTGTCAAGCTTCAAATTGATTGTGTATCAAATGCTGAGCGGGAAAGCATAGTCTAATATGATTTGGGTTTGTACTGTTAATTCTATCCTAGGTAAAGCAATGATGGTCTCGGAAAGTGATAGTACCTCTTATGCCTTAGTCAGGTACTAAATGATTATGCATACATTGTGACTTGTATTTAATTTATTCCTCTGTCCTTTTTGTCTTTTTAAAGTGTGAAATTAGTCCTTCGGTGACAAATTTTGGGTAGAAATTAATAATTAAGAAAGGGGTATTTACACATAGTACATGTTATAAAATAGATGATCTCTCAAAACCTTAACCTCGGGACAAGCTCCGAAATGGGGATTAGTCTGG
>JAYMTE010000923.1:0-15166 GCA_036897545.1 Pelargonium fulgidum
GGTAATATTGAAAACACATTAAATTATCTTATAATCCTTAATTATTCCAAAAAATAGAAATAAGATATTCATTTTGAGATGGAGGGAGTATTATTTATTTGGCAATCCCTGAATTATTGAGCCACTAAATCAAATAAAAATATTACACTTATCAATGAAATATTATAAATAAATAATATAATAATATTGAAAATGGCCTTTTGTTTTGTTTCCAAGTTGTTTATATCAAACTGTGGACAAGAAGGACAGAAGAGACAGTAATGGTTAGTAGCACTGTGTAAACACCAGAGAGAGAACAAAGTACAAGAGGAGCAACTTCTTTATCATTTCATTCTCTCAGATTTTAACTATTTCAGGTACTTTCACTGCTTCTCTTTCTATTTGTTATTTTCTCGCTTCTTTTCCCGAGAAAATTACAATTCCACAATTCGATCCTTTTCTTCTTCCACACCCTGTTTGTTTCCTTTCCCCGAGGACAAGTAAACAATTTCACACATTGAATCTCCCGTTGTTTTCACTTATCAGCTCATTGCTTTCTGTGAGATTCGGATCTCAGTTTCTCGTCACCCAAACGTGTGAATTGGTTTTGCTACTGCATTGGATTTTTCACAGATTGAATCTGGTTTGATTTTGGATTTGGAATTGGACTTGGATTTGGAATGTGATGTTATTGAATTCCAAGTTGTGGATGAGGCGAGATGGTGTTCAAATCTAAGATAAAATGGATTGCTCTCTTAGTGCTCGTCTTGTCTTTGGCCTCTCTCGCGCTCCATCTCTTCCTTGCCAAGTCCTCCTCTGTCAATTTAGTACAGTACACCACAATGGCTGCCTTGAGCCATGATTTTGCTTCCTTGATAGGGACACAGGTGATCTTTTTGTCCATTTCAATCTGTTTTTGCCTTAATCCGTGCATTATTTCTCTAAGGAATGTTAATGATTTGTTGGCAAACATTTTATTTACAATTGCAGACTATTAGGAATACAAGACTATGGGGGCTTGTGAAGCCCTTGGTTTCCTTGCAGCCGTATCCAAGTCCAAGAAGCAGCTATCCTGGTAACGATCCACCCGATTCTCTATATTAAGGATTGTACAGTTTGTATTTAGGTTTGTTTATTGTGAAAGGGTGTGCAATGTCCATCCAAGTATCTGTCATTAAGTACTTATAACTGTTGAGTAGAATTCTAATGTGTAAGACTGAAACTTAGTAAATTAAAAACATTTGTTTCACTAAGGTTAGTTCTGTGGAAAACTATAGACCTAAACTTGAAATTCACTTGTGATTTTGTAAAAGGTCTCTTCTGCATGGTGCTGGGACATGGTTAAAACCCCCTCTGCATGCTATGCTCTACTATTTCCATAGAATATTAGAAACAAAGCGTAGAACGATCTTGTTAAGAGAAAATTCCACCATAGTGCTGAATGCTTGTTTGGTATTTTTTTTTATTACCGTTCTGAACTGTTTAAAGAGAATGACCTATATGTTGTACCACTGTTTCAACCTATTTCATCTAAAAGAGTAATTTTTCTATAGGCAGGCATGGTTGTCTTAAGTATTTAAAATGCAGATAAGTGCAATGCCTTAAATGGTAAGGATGTTTATAAAATTGCTTCGAGATCTGTTTTGGTAATTACTTTCATCTGGACTGAATAAATCTCCATTCCTTGGCTATCCCCTTTTTTGCAATTTGAGGAATCATTATGGCTAAAGTACCCATTCTTAACCCTTTCTCTTTGCAGCTCCAACTGAGCAGAATAATGGTTTTATTTATGCAAAGATTTTCGGTGGGCTTCCAAAGATAAAATCTACGGTATGGTCGACCAATGTCTAAAAGTCATCTTTACCATGACTTCTTTTGGGAGTTCATAACATTTTCGATAATTTTCTAGATCTGTGATCTTGTCACCATATCCAGGCTTTTAAATGCTACTCTGGTGCTTCCTGAGATTGAAGAAAGTATTCGTTCAAAAGGCGTCAGGTCTCTCTCTCAAAATCAGTTGTCAATTCTAGGAAACGTCATAGTTTTTATTTTATTTATTTACTTTTACTTCTTGCATTTATAATATTGTACAGTCACAAATTCAAGAGCTTTTCATATATCTTCAATGCGGAGCAGTTCATAGCATCACTTGCAAATGATGTCACCATTGTGAAGAGCCTGCCTGAAAATCTGAAGGTAGCAAGGAAAATGAATGAATTCCCCACTTTTAGGCCCAAGAGTTCAGCTTCTCCAAATTTTTATGTTGAAGAAATTTTACCGGTGTTGAAGAAAGCTAAGGTTATAGGACTGATTGTTTCAGAAGGAGGATGCCTGCAGGTAGTTTAGTATTCCAAAGCAATAGTTAGTTGTTAGTCTCAACTGCAAGCAACTGTTTATGTTTGAGAAAGCATACACTTAAGTAAAAAATAAAAAAAAATCTACATATAATTTACTTGCATATAGTTTCATCTAATGTAGTACAGAACTGAGACAATCAATAGGTTAATGTCTTTCAATTCAATTGTAGAAGTTTTTGGCTGCCTGTTGTGCATGTTCCTTTCTCTCCTCACATGTGCTTTAGCTGTTCTGGTGATTGTACTTGCTAAGATTGGAGATGTGAATAATCTGGATATCATGCTGATAAGTTATTAGGGTAGATCCAGATTGTTTTTCAGTATGATTGCAATTCACATTTTGAAACAGCATAGGTTGTAATTGTAGCTGCAGCAAATATTATAGGACTTCTTATTAAGATATTCTTTCTACATGTTACTTTGTGAAGCATTCTTAAAATTGAAAAATAATTTTTCTAGAAATTTAAAATTTTGACTTTGCTGACACATTTCAGAAAATACTGTTTGAAACTTAATTATTATGTCACTCAACTTGCCTATGGTTTCTAAAATACTGCTAACTTTCCCTGAAGTTCTGAAAGTAGATAAGGAATATTGCCTCGTGATTTTAATGTAGATTGTAGAGTAGTTGTGCTATGGAAACTGTTGAGCAGTTTACTGTCATATTGATATATAATTTATTTGGGGTTGCAAATGTGTAGAGCTAGCTTGCTTTAGCAAATCTTTAGGCTTAGATCAATCGACAATTATGTTCTTCAATGAATCCTTTTACACTTGGGTATAACATTAGAGAGCTTGGTCTGGATGGGCGATCCTCTGTTTATCTCCTATATGGGATTTTTTTATAATAATAATAAATAAAAAAAGCTGAACAATACCAGTTATGGTCGTATGCTGAGTAATGATTGGTTTGGGGGTGGAAGAAGAATATTGTGCTGGAAGAGATAATATTTCATCATTACTTCCAAGATAACTGCAGTTTCATGCAACCATACAAGCAATTGATTGTACTTGTGTACTCTAGTGGGATGCGGCCTGAAGCCTGATTCCTTAATGAACTTAGTTTTGACACTAAATAGGGGTATGAGGCCACTTGGGATATATAAGTCTATGTATGCATGTTTTTACTGAACTTACTTTTGTTTTAAAGTGAACCATTTAATATGGCACATTAATATTTCTGTTCCTATTACTTCTCTTTCTATAGCTCGCAACCTTTATCACTGGAAACAAAACAGTTTGAACTGTTTTAATGTAATATTTACCTTTATTGCTTGTCAGTCGATCCTGCCACCTACCATGTCAGAGTATCAGAGGCTTAGATGCAGGGTTGGGTTCCATGCCCTCCAATTTCGCACAGAAATTCAGCTTCTTGGACGTCAGATGGTGGAGAGGTATGAATCCATCAACTGCCTTCCATTTAAAGCTGTACCCCATAGGAGCCACAATGGAAATCAGAAATGGCTATTTTTATACAAGGAAAGCATTATATGGCCTGTATGTTATGAGGAGCTAAAAATGAAAATATAGTGCATGTTTAAGTTCTGGCATTAACTGGCCAATGAAGCTGTATACCATCAAGGCATCAACAATATGGCTCAGGTTACCATAAGGGTGAAAAAACAATGATATACCTGCATATAAAAACCACGTATCTGCCAACTGCCATTGATGGATCTGAGCTTTGTTCTCTTTTTGCACAGTTTACGAGCTTGGGGCCATCCCTTCCTGGCCTATCATCCAGGATTGCAGAGAGACACCTTGGCATATCATGGTTGCGCAGAGCTCTTTCAGGTAAGTTATTGAAAAGTCTTATATTTTATTTTCAAGATATTCCATTATTCTATTCACAGTTTCCATGGAAAATGCTATTTGTCACAAAAAATTATGTATGAAGTGATGTGGCAATCATATATGGTGAACTAAATATCATACTTTTCACTATCAAATTAAATTTTAACAACGGATAATCCGACATATAATTCACCACTCTTGAATTTCTGGTGTGGAGCGCCCATTTTATACAATATTATTGTGATTCGACTTAATCGTCAATAAGATATCCCATTAGCTGACACATCATTTTGTGCAACAAATTTTGTATAAATTGTGCACTATAATATGTATTTCTCATTCGTAAAAGAGGAGATCACAGACAATAGCATTACTCAACTCACAGGGCTTTATTAAACTTTATTGAATTCAAGTTGTCTTCAATTTCTTCTTTATTGCTTTTAAAATAAATAACAATTTTAAGATCAATCTTAATATTTCCTTTGATAATATTATGTATCTCCTTGGAGTTATTGAGTTAAAAGAATGAATGTGTCTATCAGTTATTCTTGGTTAACAATTCTCTGCTTTGTAACTTCTTTTTTTTAAAACTTTTTAGGATGTCCACACTGAACTCATACAATACCGAAGGGCACAAATGATCAAGCGTAAGCTTATAAATGAAAATCTTAGTGTAGATTCACACTTACTCAAGAGGAATGGATCGTGCCCCCTTATGCCTGAAGAGGTATGCTCAATATTGAACTTTCTTTTCCAGATTATGCTTACGTAAGCTTCTTCGGATCACTTTTAGATTAGATTGGGCTGACACCGTTAATGCAAAAGACAGCATTTGGATTGTGGAATTCTATGCATTCATTCTAGTGGGTATCTTCATCGTGTGTGACAACTCTTCTGGAGTAGAAAGTGATATACTTTGGTTCGCTGTGAATACATGTTTGACCTTTGAGCATGAGAGTTAATGCTTCCAATCAATTATTGTGGACCTTCTTTAGCAGGAAATGCGGTGCCCTTATAGCAAGGGGACTTGCTGGTTTCTACTTTTTTACTGTTTTTACTCCTAGTAAAGTATGACTTTCACCGTTATTGAGAACATGCACTTCTTCATGTGTTTTTGGTATAATTTTGAATGTGCATTAGCTCAGTTTTCGGTATAAGTTTGCAGGTTGGAGTTCTCCTTCGAGCAATGGGCTATCCTCCTAAAACAATTATATACTTAGCAGGTTCTGAAACCTTTGGTGGGCAGCGAGTTCTAGTCCCTTTGCGTGCCATGTTTGCCAACTTGGTGGATCACACGTCATTATGTAGCAAGCAGGAGTTGTCTGACTTGGTTGGACCTGAATCTCCTCTACCTCCAGATTCTTTTCAATTTCCTCCTGCCAAAAGTGAAGAGCAACTTAAAGAAGAATGGAAGAAGGCAGGTCCTCGGCCTCGGCCTCTGCCTCCACCTCCCGGTAGACCCATATATCGACATGAAAAAGAAGGGTGGTATGGTTGGATCACTGAGACTGACACAGAACCCGTTCCTTCACCAATGAATAAACGAATGCAAGCACACAGGTTACTTTGGGATGCTCTTGATTATATTGTCTCTGTGGAAGCAGATGCTTTCTTTCCAGGATTTCACAATGATGGTAGTGGATGGCCAGATTTTTCAAGCTTAGTTATGGGGCAAAGATTGTACGAGCGAGCGTCTTTCCAAACATATCGACCAGACAGGTAACACTGACATTAAACTGAATGACATTAACTTTGAATAGGTTGAGCATTTAAATATATCATCAATACCAGCACATTTAGTTTTAGTTTTTGTTTTGTTTTGATAAATTTTGAAGGCAAATGTTATGAGAATATGTTATTCCCCTTTTTTTTGTCTACTTTCATGCAATGTTGTCTCATTTTAAGGGCATTTATTCAAGTTTCCTAATCTACACTTCAGAAATTGGTGATTCCCATCCCTCCAAAATAATTCAAACTTGGCCTAATGACATTACTTCAGTAGATTTATCATATCTTCAAAGATAATATATTGTATATTTATTTGAATTCTGTTCTAATGCCAGTTGACTTGTATGTGTTAAACACATCGCAAGGATTGAGATGGCAAGTAATGATCTTCTCTTTTTTCTTTTTAACTGTTAACTGCTTTGGAAGGAAAAGGAGGGTAGATAAAGATTCGCAGACTTTTATGTTGCTTAAAATTTTAATAAAGAAATGATAAAAAAAATTCAGTACTCTTTACTTACAGTTATTTATAGGTTCTGTTTCTCTTTAATCAATGGGTAGTCACTGTTCTTCAAGTAGCCCAGTTACATATTAGTCATATGAGTATCATTTGTTATTGGTTTCATCCATTTGTTTTAAATTTGTAAACTCCAAAAAGGATCAAATTTTGTATTTTAGCAAAATGCATGGTGCTCTTAATAGTTCTCTTTTTACACTGAACGTGTTTTCTTCAACAGAAAAGTTCTTGCAGGACTTCTCAACATTTCCAGTGATAACATCTACTATCTGCAGCATAATTGGACACTTGCAGTGCAGGAACATCTTAATAAAAGTTTGGGTGAAGATGGCCTTATACGACAATCCCTCTTATCAAAACCTACATCATTCCTTTCACATCCACTCCCTGAATGTTCTTGTAGAATTTCGTCTGCCCAGATTCCAGATCCAGTTAAAGATAATGATGGCCGGTTGTTGTATGGAGGTGAAGACCAGTGTCCCAAATGGATGCAGAACAGTCAGCAACAGCAATCTGTTCCTATGGAGTCAGCTGAGGCAGAAGGGGATAAGAATGAGGAAAACGATTATCCAGAATTCCAAGCGCGTCAAGTTGAACAAGAGGCATCTGATGACAGAGTTGGCCGAAATAACGCGTCTCAACGCTCAGAGCAGGATGAAGAAATGGATCCCAACGACTAGGACTGGATGCATAAATGATGCATCATCATATTTGTAGTCTTGAAAATGGCCCATCAGTTCTCTGCAAATGGCAAATTTTGGGTAAGAGGGTTTCATATTATTTTTTCATTTGATCTTTCGGAGGAAATAAGTATGGGTTTGGTGGTGAGTCCAAAAAGTAATATACAGAAGAAAAGATGACAATAGCGGGTTTTCCAGAAACAGGAAATAGTAAATGAATAGCTTCATACTTTTGAGCATTACAGTGTATTAGAAAATCGTAATTCTTGTATTCTTGCAAACATTGATCACGGACGGGTTACAAAAATGCAAATGGATTCATTGAAGTTGTGTTATATATTATAAGATACAGCTGTTGGTATTGCACTGATATTGAGAGTTGACATTTCATTTTTAGGGTTTGTATTTCATGGTATTCAATCAATTTCAGTTGGATTTTGCATATATAAAATGAAGTAAATAAATAATTGATCTTTTCTGTTTAGGAGAGTCTCTCGGGGAAATTACATAAGATGTACAGTTTCCTATATATGAACATGCCTTTATGTGACATAAAAAGTATATCTGCAGAAACTGTGAATGACTCGAACAAATTATTAACAACTTGTACCGCATTTTGATACACTGAAATGTGTAGAGCATCATCTAAGCACTCTTCTTTCTACGCCATATGCCCACAACGATGCCTCCAGCAATAAGAAGAAAAATAATGACGAGAACGCACATCCATTTCCTGGTGTTCTTCTGTAGCTTCTTTGCCTGTTGCAGGGAAACAGTTGCCGATTGAACGTGATCTACAGCAGTTGAGACCTGACAAAACCAAAAAAGATAAGTTTGTATTCAATTCAAGCTACAACTAGTTTTGGTGTGGGAAGAGTGAGTACATGTGACTCAATATTGTCCAGCATCTCCCCTTGGGCATCCACCAGCACTGCCATATCCATGAATATCTGCATACAACAGCACAGATAAAATTTACTATCTAAAACATGTGTTTCACTCAAATGTGAAAGAACCAATACATCATCCATACAAATCTCCCATGTTCCACAATATCTTTTTCCAAATATGTCATAACACTATTTTGCAATCAAGTTTAAGCCAAGAGACCACTACTTTGATACAGTCAATCAATGTGTCCATTACAAATCTACTACTATTCCTAAAATGAGTATCATGTTTCTCTTGACCTTTTTGTACCAAAATGAGTGTCCTCTATCCTTTTTTAGGAAGTTAGTTATGCATAAACTGAGAATGGTACCCTCATAATGAGTTAGTCAGTATCCTTTAATTTTGTTATAATTCATGATCATGAGGATACAAGAGTAAATATACCGCACCGGCTTCTCCTTAATTTTTCTCAAAATAGAAACAAGAACATTCATTTAAGGACGGAGGGAGTATTAAATGTCTGTGTTACAAACAACATGTGTTGCAGAACCCATAAAATTAAGAATACATATAAAAGAAATCAGTCGATATAATTCTGTCATCATTATAAAACCACAAATTTAGACCAGGCACAAATAACATCTGCCAAAAAACTTGGTATCGGTCAAAACTAACAGTCTAACACTCTATGGCCCCATCCCAGCCTCCTTTGGGCATAAAGTTGGTAGAACAAATCCTTAGTGATGTGTTGGATACAATATATACCGGGATAAAGCCAGTGTATATTAAGCCACTGATTAAAACAGAAAGTTTATTTACATACTATGGTGATCCAGTTTTGAGCCACTGAAAGGCCTACTATCTATCTTTTCTTTGGTTGTTCACATCCCACTGGACTGATGATGACATAACTTTAGTTGCATATAACTGATCTGAGGTCATGCCTCGACACCAGCCAAGCTCAGGATCAAACTGACCCTAAGCAGCCAATATGTGTTTCAAATAAACTCTCTTGTACGGTGGGATACTGGGATATATCATGATTTGGATATAATCTTGAACCAGCAAACACTAATGCAATGAATGAATATATACCTGATGTAAATCAAGAAGTTTCCTCTCCACGTCTCTAACTGCATCATGGCGCTCATGAATTTCTGCCAAGGTGTCCAATATCTGCAAACACACAAAAAAAATCTCCATATAAAACAGGGTTGTCAATTTTAATCAATTCAAACGGCAAGTGCCACAGTAATTAAATTAAACTTGAATGTCAAAATTCTGTGCAAGCTTCAATAGTGGGGCAAAAGCACAAGTGTCTAACCGAGGTTGAACTTATTTCATCAATTTATCTGGAAATGTCAAACTGACCTATCTCTTCCATGTTTCTAAGAAACTTCTATAAGATGGAAGATATAAGGAATAACAAAGAGAACACAGACCTGGCCTTGCCCTTGTTCCTGGATTGCTTTCTGGAAAATTTGTTCACTGTCACCGGTTTCAATCAATCTCTCAATAGTCTGAAATTTGTTGAATCATTAGAAGAAAGACTTGGATAAATACAGTTTTGCTTGAAAAGTATGACTTGCACAACTGTTTTTACCTCTTCATCAGCTCTGGTGCCCGTTACTAATTATCACAGGAAACAAAAAGATAACAAAAACAATAAACTTTATTGCATGGATAACACATTGCACAAATCATAGAAATTTTCACCTTATTGAGTAACAGGTAGAGATCCATACCAGTATAAACACGCCTTTCAACCACTTCCCGATATTCTTGATGAATGTTTTCCCTCAGAGTCTGCAAATATATTCAGCATAGCAGAGCTGAGAGAAGACAGATGGGTAAGAATAGAGTCTTCAATGAAATATATGTATCATTTTACCAACCTGAAATTCAGATATCTTATCTTTCAACTTCTTTTTCAAAACACTGCAATGTAACACATTAAATGAGTTGGGTTCACTTGACTTCTGGAAAATTGAATCAAGACAGCTGAAGAATGCAACGTGTAAATGCAGATAACCACCTAGAAGTTACAAGTTTTGTGACATTTAGAGATACTGACACTCTTCTAAGCCCTACGGTCTGCACATTTTGAGACAGTTTTTTTTATATTTTTATATTTTTTTTATTTTTAAGTTCAGGTTCCTAACATTGGATAAGAAAAATAGAGAGCCAAAATAAGTTCAGGAGATGCTGATAATATTCTTTATTGATGCATACCCTAAGGCAACAGGATGAAAAATGTAAAAGCAAGAGTGAAAAGGAAACCAACTGTTGGTGTTTTATAACTTTAAAAAAAAAAAAAAAATGAGGAAGATAAGTTACACTGTTGTTGCCGTTCTTGATCGGTCTACACCAGTTCCTTTCCCGCAACCAGGCTTTTGCCTATTTTCTAAATTCTAAGCCATAAAAAGAATTAAGTAAATGACCAATCCAAGAACTTCATGTTGTAGACGCAAAAGTAGCAAACATCTTACTTCCTTGTCCAGTTCTTCAATTTTCGACTTTATGAAAAGAGCAATTTTTCCAACTTCATCTACATCTTTCTCCATTCGTTTCTTAATTTCTGCATATGACAAAAATGAATATTGAGTTACTAAAGTGGAGAGAAGCAGGAAAATAAAAAAATTTAAGAGGGAGGGGGGGAGTAAGAAAGATATGGATTATCCGTGAAAGCCAATAAAGAAATAGCTGATAGTATATTATCATATATGCTCATAGCAGTCAAAATCACATTTACGTATGTTGCTCCAACTAAGTAAATGAAGTGCCAAATGATATCTTAAACAAGGAGATAACCAATAAAGATTATTGAAGTTCTGAATTCTTTGCTATATTGAAGTTTTATTCTCTTCCTTTTGGTTGGAGAAGAATGATATAAAAAGTGAGCCCTGAGAGATATATTATTACTGCCCAATGCAATCCAACATGAGTTCACATTTTCTGATATGAAAACAAATGCTGGGTTTAGAAAATTTTCAACTTTAGATGAAACATTGACCTATATATAATGTACATTTGCTAAAAGAAAGTAATAAAAATAGATATCTAAAGACTACAAAAAAGCTAACAGTTTCAAGCAATATCTAGACAAGAGCTGTTAAGATCTAATAACTATTCTCAATCCTTAAGATCTTGGTAAAGCCTATTCGAATAGGCAAATATGAAGCCACATATGCAAATTCTTGCAGCATGTTAAGGATCTACGGATGACTCATTGCTTTCTGTTCACCAGCATCGAATACCTCTTGGAACTTATTGGTGTCTTTAATTTTGTAGTGCAGCTGTTTCTTTTCTTTTCCACTTTTTGTATACTCACCATGTACATTGTTGCACCCGATATGCTATTTTACTAACTAATCGATATTTGAGAAAGGTTAACTACAAAATCTAATGTGATGCTTATTAACGTGCAAAAGACTTGCAGATACTATTTGGAGTAAACAAAGGATACACAACTTGTTTGTTTTCCCTCTTCTCAACAATGTAGTCAGTGAGACTTAAAATTGACAAAAGAGGTATCAAGTACGCAAGATAGATATGTATTTGTTATAATCTATCCACAACCTAAAAATATATCTCATGAGAGCCAAACATAACTTCACAACTCAATCACTTGGAATTGCCAACATGGGTTGGTCCAGCGGTTAAAGGCTTGGTTCCCCTGCTTGTCAGGCACCGTGTGGTCTTTTTGAAAAAATTAAAAAAAAAAAAAATTAAAAAAAAAAAAAAAAATCACTTGGAATTGTTCCACATTACACATTAATGGTTCAGACTTTAGATGTTATAAATTCAACTCATAAATGATTGACAAATAATTTTTTTGGCAATGTCATGACACAAATATACTCCAATATTTTATTTCAAAATAATGCAAAAATGCAACAAAATAACAGTGATATTAAACATACAATGTTTACATAAATAGGCAATCGTCAACTTTAAGATCTTATTTCTGATACTTGTGCATCTTTTCAGTGTGCATTTACATCAATCACATTTATTTTATATTGTTAAGAGATACTCTCGACTTAAGTTCACCTATCCACATGCAGGCCTTGGCTCATGCCTATCTCTCTTATTTCTTATACTTGTGCATCTTTTTAGTGTGCATTTACATCAATCACATTTATTTTGTATTGTTAAGTGATACTCTCGACTTATGTTCACCTATCCACGTGCAGGCCTTGGCTCATGCCTATCTCTCTTATTCGGCCAACACGTGAGTGGGAGTGTTAAATGATCCCAAATCGGTAAAATATGAAGTGAAAAGACTACATATAATGGTGAGAGTGAAACCCTACTACTAAGGTTGACAATTTATTAGTGGAAGCCCAAGCAATTATGTGTAGCCCGATTATTGAAATTTAACATATATAAAATATGGAAAAGAAAAAGAGGAAGAAAAGAAAGCAAACATACATATAACATATGAAATGAAACAAGCATTCAAGAATACAGATCATATATTACCTTTCATGGCGGGAGCCTTAGTCACGGCTTTCGACTCCTCATGTGCATCCTGCATAGAGAAATTACAATATATTGATTACAATAGAACATTTAGCTGAAAAGGGCATTAAAATTCCTGAATGCAGCACTCTCAAATCATCCATGCAGTTACATTTGAATATTTGATGAACCATATCACTTGCTTAATGTCAAAACTGAAATCCACATGATTATTCTCAAATCACAATAAAGCTACCTTAGCTACATTAAGTTTATCACAGGTATTAATGTGACCCAGCATTCTTTTCAACTCAACATGTTAGTGCTACCTAAAATATGTTGA
Organism: Pelargonium fulgidum; assembly: GCA_036897545.1. Classification (NCBI taxonomy): domain Eukaryota; kingdom Viridiplantae; phylum Streptophyta; class Magnoliopsida; order Geraniales; family Geraniaceae; genus Pelargonium; species Pelargonium fulgidum. The sequence goes on from JAYMTE010000923.1 coordinate 12,748, forward strand.
TACTTTATTGTCATTGTATAACTAAGAAAATCAATTCAACTATAATGAGTAGAACGTCGAGACTAAGTTATAGCTCCTTTGCATAGATGAAAACAAGCTACATTTGGCTTGGAGTTGGAAGTGGTGAAAATGATGATCATTGTGCCTAAAGTCAAAACTGCCGCATTCAAGGAGAACAGTACATCCCCTTTAGCTGATTATTGTTAGCTTATCAATCTACCATAGCAGCTTAATTTCGACAGAAACTATGCATCTCAAATACTAACTTACAAGACTAATCTCTCTTCACACTGGTTCATTTTCATTGGAAAGTGAAATGACAAAGACATAGACAAAGAGTTGATCTTGGACAATTATTGGAAACAAAGTATCCTATATTGGTAGAAAAGTTGATTGCCTCAGATGGTAAACTAACAGAACATTCGAAGAAGAGTTTAATAACGTACAATAGGACGAGAGATTATACCTGGAGCTTTCGAAGTAAGCAATTTAGCTTTGCGTTTTGTTTCTCAATATCATCTACCTGTCCAATAAATAAAACACATAATATAGACTTGATCATTTTTTGAACCCCAAAAATAGAATAGAACTTCAATAGGTGAGATGAAAAAAAGACAAGAAGAGAAGGCTAAGATAACAACACAAATTCTTTTACTCGCTTAGGTATAAATAGAAGAACCAAGTAGACAAAGCTAATGCACCTTTTTAAAGAAATTTTCCAAACCTAGTCCCCCTGAATTTTGTGCTCCCAACTCAATATCTCTACTACTGGAATCCTGATCTCGAGGAATCTCGAAGGAATCCTGCAAAAGGTCATCAATTCAATACATGCAACCTAACAAAACAAAGACTACATTATAGTTTATAACACTTCAACACATCTTTTGGTATCAAAAGCAGTCTATCTAGAAATGAAATAAACTATACTCCAGAAATTGCCCCTGGCTAAAATATCAGTCAATACACACACAAAAGCACAATTCAGAGTGATGAAAGCATGAAATGTCTCTAATACTTTGAGCACTAAAGAGAACCCCAATTATCCGTGTAATGTGCCATAGAGTCGATCAATGTAGCCTGGAGAACTTCACTACATAAAAGATATATAACTCTTTTGCTGGAGCACTTGCTTGACATAGGTACAATTACAGGAGAGCATAAGCAAGAAACGAATATAATGAGCTAGACTGTTTCCGTTTCCATAATGAATCTAAAGTCCTATAGATTTGAATGGCTTCATTATAAAATTTCTATTTTAGTAACAAACTCAGTTCCATGAATGGGAGCAGCATTATTACATTCAAGGTTTTGCAACATGAATGGTAAACACACGGGTTCTGAAAAAAATTAATTTTACAACATAAACCCTAACAATGATTGAAAATACAAAGTCATAAATCCAAAAGTTCATATATTTATAGGTAAGGAAAGGCCACAGTGCCAAGCAAGCAAATAAAGTAAATACTCACAGCTGAGTTTAGTTTATAAAATTCCCTTTCCTGGTTCCCCTTATGTTTTAAATTCTTTTTTGTTTTCTAATGTTTTTTTTAATCTAAACAAACCCAGAAAAGAATACAATAAAATAAGAGCTGAGCATTACGGTATATGAAACAATGTCGAATAAAAAATGAAAGCAGCTACCGTAATCAGCCTGGGATGAGGACAAAGATCACAAAATCAGAAGAGATATAGGTGAATGAGCAGAGAAAAGTTACCGTTAGAAGGTCGTTCATTGTTGAATAAGGAAAGCTTGGGAAGTGAACAAGGAGAAGAAGAGTGATCTAGAAGAGAGTGTCGATGGAGCTTTGTTAGGGTTTGGGATATGCAGAGAATTAAAGAGAGGGAGAGAGAGAGAGAGAGGTTGTAGAAAGGTAATGGAAGAGAGCATCGAGGATGGAGAAAAGAGGAAAGACAGATCAGCGAGCGAGCGTGAAGGCAGGTTTGTTTTTTTGAAGCCTCTCACGAGTCCTTTCTGTTTTGCTGTTAATTTGTTGCTTCATATTTCCTTATTTGGCTACTTTACGTTTATATGTTAGGTTGGTTACTCTGAGGTTGTCCTCACCCGTTTTGCTATGACTCCTCTCTTTTACTTCTCTCTCAAGTCTTCATCAACCTCGTATTGATTTACACTAGTATTTCTTTTTGGCCATGCGCTCTTAATTTGTAACAATACGTGCCATCTCAATACAGTTTCAAAAATCACATCAATCCACCTGTAAATCTTGCCTTCCGACATTTGTATAATTTTAGTCTCACTTGATAATATTTTGAAATTTAAAACAAATAGCGGGTTACGATCTTAATATGGTCGGTAGTGTCTTGGTTCGTTCCATGACACATAGAGTTTTGTGAGCATGAGAATAGACTTTTGCATGATCATTAAAGTTAGATGCAGGTTTGGTGCCACACGAGATGCACT
>JAYMTE010000924.1:0-15162 GCA_036897545.1 Pelargonium fulgidum
TAAGTAATTTAATTTAAAATTAATATATTATATTTTTTAAAATATTTTTAAAAATAATTAATTTTTGAGTGTGTTCAAAAAAAAATTATGAGTTCCAAAATTTATTAGAGTTGATAATAATTAATGAGCATATATGAATAAATTTAATTTGAGGGCATTTGTGTCAATTTATGGCAAATTATGGTGGATTTATCCATTTGAGAGGTGGATTTATCACCTCCCATAAAATAATCTAAGGAGTTGGTACAATAGTTTTATATTTTTTTACCAACCAAGAAACTGATTCATATTTATTGTCTACATCATCATGACAAAACAAATGTCACTAAGTCACTTCACTCAACATAATAATTTTGTGAGACAAACTGAAGTGTATTCGTTTTTCAGCAAGTTAAAAAGGTAAAATTATTGTAAATTATGTACTCAAATGTAGCCTTTGGCCTCACTATTTTTATGCCTATTGCAACCTCTAAACACACACTATCTTTATTACAGAATTTATGCCACAAAAAAAAAAAAAAAAAAAAAAAAAAACTAAATCATAAAAAAAAAAAAAAAATAAATAAAAACAGGACACACAAGCTTTACAACAAGAGACTAAATAACACTATTAACTACATCTTGCCACCAACTGTACTGTACATGTTATGGATAATAATACAGAGCTTGAACATCTCAACCTCAAGTCCAGTTGTGGACTCCACAAATGAGCTTCATTTCACACCTCAACATTCAACTCAGTCACTTCCCTTTTGTTTCCTTGCATGTTGTGTTTTCGTGTATGTGTATTTAACGGGATGGGGCCGAATGTGTGTAGCCGAAAAAATGTTCATTTTCAGTTCGAGCGTGTTTACTTTCTCATTGATTCTGAATCGTTGCCTCTTCGAAAAGGATCCATTGGATCCGCAGTTGATCTCCACGAGGATAAATTAGATGACTTCAGTAACAAACCCAGGGCTGAGGAACATGTCGCTCTAACAACTGCATCTGCAGAACGACTCATTCTGCCCACTAGCACTCCAAAAATCTGAGTATAGTATTGAGCTAATATGCGATGATCGTCTGTCAGGGATATCAGGCTGCTTGAGAAGTAAATAGCATTAGCTTGAATCAAGGGCCAAGGAGCATCAAAAGCCTGCATTGTCAAGAATGTTAAACAGCTCAGATTTAGTATTTGAGTAAGTAATTTATACAATAAAAGGGAAAGCCATAACCCAACGAACCACTACTTATAGTTCCGGGTTGTATCATGTTCACTCAAGGATTGATGTGTTGTGGTTGAACTAGAAGAGAATGAGGATAAACTGCATTTCTGGTCTTATCACTGGCTCAAGGTCTCGTCATTACAAACAAAATTGATGGTAAATTAAGAAAGAAACACGTTCAGAATACAAGTTTGTTACTCCCACTCTCCAAAAATAGATTTGTTTCTTTCTAAAAACATTGTCCCGAACTGAGTGTCCTTTTTTCCTTGTACGGATATTAGTTATACATGAATCTACAATAATATCATTATAATAAGTTTGGTTAGAACTCCTTGAGCTAGTTAAAACAAATGCAGACGGGCACATGGAGAAACGTCCAACACTAATTCACTTAATTATTTTCCAAGAAATGGATACAAGACGCTCATTTTGGGACAGTGGGAGTAAAATGAAGATAATAAGATGATAAGTTGAGAAACTTGACAAGCACCAATCTCATAGAACATATATCACTCTAAGCAGAAGCAGCCAAATTGAGCTAGTTTTGTCTAAACCTTGTGTATTTAGTACAAGGCTTGTATCCAAATTAGCTTTTGCAAAGTGATCAACTACAAAACAAAATGGGGACTTGAAGCCAAAATGCAGACCTGTATTGTTGATGCCATGCAAGTATCAACTCTGGTCGGAAGATTTTGAGCATATTGTCTTGTGAGATCCCTAACAAAGTTCTCGTAGTCGCTCCTAAGAAGATATAAGTAATCAGGTGCAAACTATTCTACCATAATAAAGCTCAAAATATACCTTAATACTAGTGTCACTCTAAGATTCAATAGTACATACCGGTGATCAGAAATGAAATAATGTGAGTTGAATAGAGACGAAAATCCTTCTATTTCTAGCAATGGGGCAATCCGTTTAAGCGTGTTCTGTTCATCAAACAGTGTACTGTATGTCAAGTGTTACTGAAAATTTTTACGCATCTAAAAAGAATGGAAATAAAATTACCCGGCAAGCTTGTCGAACACTAACGTCATCATCATGGACATGCAAGACCAAACGTGGCATGGCAGCATGTACCTGAGAGTAGTAACATAGATTAGATTAGCAATACAAATTAAATTGTCAAATCCTAGTTCTCCATGTATATTACACAATAATGTTAGGCAACACGGACCATATCTAGAGAAAAGCAAGGTAACACATTATTATTAGCATATAAAGAAAGAAAAGAGGCACGAGAAAAGAATTTTATAACTTTGATAAAAGGGAAGAAACAAGGATCACCAAATTAAATAGTTGGGCTCTATCCATGACACAAAATACAAGGCCTAGACCCAAGAACACACTTGGCTAAAACAGCGGCAAAATGCTAAGCTCCCACAATTGTGGAGTATGGAAGGGTGATTCATGTACACAACCTCACTTCTGCTTTTGCAAAGGCTATTTCCTGAATAGACACCCTTGGCAGACATACAAATATCAAAATAATTGATATCTATTATTCTATTATATTTTGGTGCATACATGTGGCTCTTTAACTTAAAAAGCATAAGGCCATAATAGCTGAAAGCCTATCAACCTTCCAAAAAGAAATCCAATATTATGAGCCTGAAGATTGAATGTGTTTTTTCTTATTAATATGGACAATATTAAAAAAAGAAAATAGTACAAACTGATGATGCAAGCTTAAATTCATAAAACTGACCCCACAATATCCTTTTGGTTTCTTCATCCATTACCAGTACAGCATTCACCAGTGCAATCAATAACTTAGGCTTTTCTTCTTCTAATATGGTCTTTCCAGCTCAAATTAGAAACTAATGCAACTCTTCCGACAAAAACCAGTCTCTAGCCTAGGATAACAATCAATGAGCTAACAGTATCGAATTCAACAATGGAAAAAAATGAAAATAACCAAGCGACATGTTTGTCTCAACCACCATAAAAAGAGACTGGAGTTTGGACTATTCCAGCTATCTAAACAGGCATAGTATGAGCCCACAGTTATAAGGTGCAAAATAGAAAGAAAATGATGCGTATATGAAGCATGTGTTAGCGCCAAAACAAAATTTCCTATTTGCATTTATAATGACAGCTAAAAATGAGTATAACAAATAAAGCCAGTGGCAAGGAAAAGAGAATGGCTTGCAAACTTTGCATGCCAAATAAAGCCATATATATCAATCTAGCCACTAGGAAAACGCTTCACAAGTGCACATAGGATCAAATTGATAGAATAGAAAATGGGAAAGAGAAAGAAAGTGGGGAAGCTATAAAGTAACCTAGGCAACTTAATATAGGGAGATACTTGTCTCATTTTAGTGGAAATACCAATCCTTCCCCATTAATTATGTAGAATAGAGCATAATATTTTGTGTAAAAACCAAATGCATTAAAGAATGTCTACAAAAAGCAGTCATCATAGTCAAGTAAAAACCTGCTCAAGAAATGCATCGCGCTGCGCTGCAACACCGAAATCACTTAGAGCTCCAAAGGCTGCAAAAGCATTGGCCCGCATTTTCACATTCATAGATACCTGTCCAATAAAGTGAGAAGATTAATCAGCATATCAGCATTAATGAAGTAGCAGAGTTGTACGTCTAATAACAAGAGAGCTTATTGGACCAGAAACAATATATCAACCCATGGCATACATAACAGAGATAGCAACACATAAAATACTAAAATAGTGGCATAGTGGCATACGTCAATTAAGAGATATCATCAGTATACAATGGTACAGCAAAAGACATACAAACACATTACAATTTATTTGAGTAAGCCCGCAATAGAATATTACCTGAAGATTGCGTAGTCGAACAGAAAGATTAAGCAAAATAGGTTCCACAGCTTCATTTGGAGATGATCCAAGAATCTATTAACATTTCAAAAACAGAGGATCAAAAGACAGCTAAACAAGAGAATATGAAATACAGCATCCGGCATAGAAAAAAAACGTAAGAGAGGAAGAAGGGAAAGGGATATAACCGTTAGCAAGCAGGATACAGCAGTTAGTTGCACATCTTCAACCAAATCATCTAGCAAAGCTAATATTACACCCAAAACTTGTGATGTGTACTGAAGAATATGCAGAGATGGTATCTGCAGTCCAAAAAATAGAGTACTTCTTGAGAGGTATAAAAAAAATTAAGCAAAATATAACTATATAAGTACAGCTTTCAGAATAACAGACACTTCACTAGCTCAATCATGATATTTTTTTTCCTATCAATTTTGGAAGATACATAAGCGAGTATAGGTGTCCAAATGTGTATGATTGTATGAATATGTTTAACAGGTATATGCATCAAAGAGTGAAGCTGAACAAAAACCAATAGTTGATAAACAAATGCATAAAAACATCCCCAGAAGAATCCGGTTAAGAAAACTTTAAGAAAGCAATTAAAATGTATTTATCGATGTATGACCTGTACTAGTCCCCTTAAACAGAGACGTCTAACAGTTGGAGATGCATCTGATACATGCCGGCACAATGCCTCAACCATCTGCTCCAATAGGGAACCAAACCCACCACTGCACCATAAAAAATATTAACCAATAGAAATGAAAGAAAAGAAAAAAATAAGGTAAGCAATTGAAAATATAGTATTGTCAGTTCAACATTTTTATAGAGCAGTAGATCCCAGATTCAAATAACCAGGCTATCTCCAATACTAAATATTCAACCACTAATTGGGCCACCTAATGTGGAAGAATTGGGAATATGATAATATTATTAACAGTCATGTTCTATCAGCCAAAGCTTTTCAAGTAATCCTTGGTTTAACATGAGTAGTTTATGATCATGTTAATTCATTATCCTACTTATTTCAATGAAGATAAAAGTGGAGGCTTTTAGCACACAAAACGGTTATACCAATGATCCATAGTCCAGCTGCAACAAGTAGTCCTAGTGAGTACACCAATCAAATAACAGGGAAAACCAGCCCTTCTACCTAAGAACATCAAACCCTTTCAAGAACTATTGCTACATTTTGTCTGATAAACGTATAGTATCAGTAAAAGCTAAAGTACTTGTGAATCCATCTAAGAAACTAAGGCCTAAAAACTCAGTTGATTCTAGTTAGATATAACAAAAAGCAGTCCATGGTTCAGTAAGGAGCAGTCCATCTCATATTCCACATAAACTGCTAAGGAAGCAATTCTGTTATAGCATGCCCGCTTCACCATGGTGATTTAATTTGCAAAATCTTTAAAGATAATTCAGCAAGCATAACTCAACTCAGCAGAAAAAGAACTAGGAAATACAATTACAGATGTATCAATCTTACGAGACTTCTCAAAATAATTAAATAAAGAAAACCCTAATAGATTTTTAAACTCTTACAAAGTGAAACTAAAGAAAGAAACAAAATACATTTGAAACTAAATATTTCTGGTTGTGATATATACCTGTACCGAACAAACTCTGATAGTGCTGCAGCTGCTGCTTCTCTTTGAAACTTTTGATTTCGGTTTAAGGAATTGCTCAAGTTAAAACAAATAGTTTGAACCTGGAGAAGTGACAGACTCCAACATTATAAATATCCATCAATGCAACAGCAACAAGCATGAGATTTCTTAGTGATATCAACTTTTGCGGACTTAATTAGCAATATGCACGAGCATTTACAACCAATTTATATGAATGTATGGCCTCATTTTATATGGAAATATCATGAATCACCTCCAGGTGAAAGAAACACTCAATTCAGTCATCCAAAATCTGTGAAGCACCAATTCATTAATTTGGGCACGAATATTATAGTACACACAAATTGGACACTCTTGGAAATTTTCCAGACAGACAAATCTTGCATTATGAAAATTTAAAAAAACAAATACAAAATTAAATCAGATTCTTTGGGGACACGTTAAGGACACAAATCGTCCTAAGCACAAGCTAATTTTGAATGAACATATATTTCTTAAATAAATAAAATAAAATAACTAAAGTAGTGGAGTTGATTTATTTGTGGGTTGACTTGACACATAAATGAAGTGTTCGTAGGTGAATTTAAATAATCCAGTCTTAATGAATTTTAGAATATATTGACTAATTAGATGAAGCACAACGTAATATCTTAAAATCGTATGAGTATATGACCTTTCCTTTGTACAAAGCCTCTAGTGAGTCATGGGTACCTACATTCTTTCATTTTTCTCAAAAATGGTAGGTGATACTGAAAGATTTTTCTACCACACAAGGAACATGGTTAACTACTTAACTTCTTTTTTTATAGGTTATTAACTAGAGCTGCTTTCTCATACATTGAAAGGACAAAATCTAGCACAAAATCCCAGATTGATCAGATTACCTCCTTTGGTCTCTTTATAGAAATGCAACCTGCTATATCTCCAATTAGATTGATCCACTTCTCATTTTCACTTTGGTCTCCATCTCTAGCCAAAATCTACAGAATACAAAGATATAATTTCATTTCTTACAGAATCAATTATTGGAGTCTGCTGCACAGAATAAGTAGTACTTGTAAGTATGTAATTCTGTACCTTGCCCATTTCAAGATCACCAACACATTCACAGAATGCCTGAAATGCTATTAGAAGAGCACTGCAATGGAAGAATCAGATAAAACCTGAATTATAATTCTAATTTTTTTATAAAAAAAATCTTTACTGAAATTTGAATATCAAGAACACGATGGATAAATTCTACATATGAAAACAGAAATAGAGTAACCATATGCAAGACACCAACCGTAATGGTTCATGTTGACCAAAACTAGCAAGACCGTGACAACTTCCCAATTGAAGTGTCAGTGCAGCAATGACAGAAGCATAGTTCTGTTCAACAGCTTTCTTTCCAACTTTACCACGACCTCTGGCACAAAAAAAAAAAAAAAATGGGAGATAGAATTTACAACAATTAAGACGTCAAATGAATGCAGTTGTTCAAAGGAACCTGAAGAAGGCAGTGAGAGCAATAATAGCAGCCTGCAGAATGTCATCCTCAATCTGAGTGTCGGCTGAATGGGTTGAAATGTCTCCTTTCTCCAAATCAATTTTTAGGATGGGAATGTTGTTAAGGACAGATATTACATGATCCAGAAACAAAAAGGAAAGCACTGTATGCTGGGAAAATGCCTGTGACAAAAGCAATATTAGGGAAACACCTACAGTGAGGAATTTCACATATGAAATATAAAATAGAAGCAGAAGCATTATCCATGGTGCACCAAAAACATCACTCATGATGAATTGCATACAGCATATATTATACCAATTAAATAAAAATTTGTACATAAAGGGAATCTCGTGCCTTTTAGCTTAACCAAAAATTTGCACACAAGGGCTCCACATGAACAAGAATATCATCCAACAAGTGAAAAGAACCAGAACCAAATCTGTTGTGATATCATACAACAAGTTCAACCCCATATGATGATGATTCAAAAGGCATACATAAATATGAACTAGTCATGACTTCCATTGGTTCTATCATCCTCCCTAAAACCAGTATGGTTTATACTCAAACATCCTAGCTATCCTCTTCTTTACAGCAGTTCTAGGCTTCTTGCACCCATGAATATGAGTCTCAGCCGTAATTTATGGGCAATGCACATCAGAACTACAGAAACTGCCATGGATAAAGATTCATGTTTTGACTATTACAATTAGTTTCTAGTTGGTAGAACAAAGTTAGAGCTGAAATAGAAACCCTCTTCATGCATCATGAAGAGTGATGGACATGATAAGAGGAACATACTTCTGAGAAACGCTAGCATTGTATTAGTCAAGGCAAGAGTGTTTGCAAGTCAAAATTTGCACTTCAAAATATTAGGTTTTAGATAATAAAGATGGTTTCAATGCTTTCTCAGAGTCAAATAATGGTCAAGGCGGAAAAGAAATTACTATCTGATGGCCTTCACATGAAAATAATTGGATCCTTCTCCTGGGAGTGCGTTCAAATCAGAGTGCAATAAAAACTGACGCTTCAAGGTTTAACAATAATCTTCTAGATGAAAAATGATGTGGAACTTACATAGAATGCATCCTGCATTGGCCAACCACCACGTAGTCTCGATATATCCTTTGTGACTATATCCCTTCCAGCCATAGCTAATACTTCATTAAACACAACTTTTGAACTGGTGTTCTCAGCCAGAGAAGAAATCTTCTGATAGTTAAGGATAATACATTGAACTGAAGGAGAAAAGAATAGGGGACGGAAAAAGTAACGAATAATTTAAATCAGGCAAATGGTGAAGAGTAAAGTCTTCCGCATTGAATAGGCTAATAAATCTAACCAGGAATATCAAAAAAGAAAAAAAGATACAGCACCAAGTGTTTCCAAGCGTAAATGCTTCTCGGTTACATGAACTGTAGCAGAGAGTAAAGATTGGGTTGTCCTGTAGAAAAAGACAATTATTATTAGAAACTTCCACAATTTATTCATCATACAAATAAGCCCAATTACAAATCTTCAACTTAGACGTGGAACTAAGTGACTGTTTTTTAGTATAATAACCTCGAAACATCAGTTTCATTCAGTTCAGACCCCCTCTTCAAAACAAATTCAATGACAGCTTGGATAGTTCCCTCCGCTGACTGCTTAATCCTATCACATATACCCGCCGTGCAACCATGCAGGCTGGATACAAGCTGCAGAAAGTCATGAAGAGACATGATGTTGTTGCAATGTTGATGACAGATTTTCAACCATATCTGAAATTATAAAAGGCATACCTCTTCCTTTGTAAGTAATATACAGACAGAAGAAACAATTCTGTTAAAAACCTCTGATGGATCAATAGATGCATCCTGAAGATGGACAAGAAGGTGGGAAAATCAAATTGTTGTTCCTCTTACATTTTTCCTCCAGCTACTTTGAACAGCAGATATATGAAAAGAAGATTATGAGATAACAAGGCAAAGTAACTGGGGCAGCTCCAAAGGAACTTACACTTCTCAATATGGCTATAACATCCTCAAGGGAAGACAAAGCACTATAAGACACTTCCTTATTTAGGTTGGAACTAGAGGCTACAGCAGGCCATGGAAGTGAAAGAGAGATGCTGAAGAGTTGATCAAGAATCTAGCCAAAGAAAAGATGAATTGTTATTATGTCATGTCTAAGTGAATACTACATGACAGGATTTTAACTGTATAGTAGTTTTCTACCTGAGCAGAAATTTTTCTAACTTCAGAATTAGTGTCTGCACAACGTGGAAGATACGTTATTACTCTATCTCCCAAACACAAGGCTTCACGACTTGGCAATACGTATACCGCTGCACATAAAATTAAATAAATATAAGGCATACACTTAATACATGCAGGATTCTGAAAATGGATTAGGAAAGACATACATGGTAAGTTGGAAAAATTCCCGTGTAGTGTACGATCAATTTGCTTGCTGTGTGTGCAACTTCCATGACAACCTAAAGCACAATATCCACTGACACAAAGCATCCGAAACTTGAGAAGCATCTCATGCACAGCCAGACAACCTCTTTTCCTTTGATACTCTACTGATGAGGAAACATATTGATCAACTTGTCTCAATATATGCAGTAGCTGCTCGGCCCGACTTCTTCCATCCTCTCCACTAATTGTCACACATTTGCAATACACAAAGTTCCATCATATGAACGAATATGCATAGACAAGAAATCGCATGCTGAAAATGCATTTATGAAATGACTGTACACCAGCCACCAGGAAATATAAGCTAATGTAGAATAGTTATACAAACAAACTCCCTTGAAAGGTTGACAAGCACAAAAGGAAGACAGTATATCAGTCAAATGTGTTTGGTGGAAGCTCATTATATTCATGCATTCATAAAAATTAGACAGCAGTCACAGCACCACAGGGGTAGTCCTTTAGGTCAAGAACCTCAGATCTCTGAAAGAATATCTGACCACTCATGAGAGGTCTGATAATTGAAATGTGGGAAACAAGAGCTTGTTATTGTTTTATAAGGAAATGGTAATAACTAATTACAAATGATTAGACCTTGTGAGTTTGCAATACCTTGTGAGAAGAATTGCACATAAAAGCGTGATAAGGTTGTCTATAAGGGGATTGACCACATCAAGGGGATCATTTGGTAAAGCAAAGAAGCCTAAGGTAGCCTGTCAAAATTTAGAACATGTTTAAAACAATCAGAAACAAATTTAAAGGAATAGATGTAAGGTGGTCAAAATGCATAATAACAATCAGGAATCCCTACCTTCATAACAAGGTTTCTGGTTTCAATTGTTAGTTTAGGCTCCACAGAGACCAAGGTAGTGCAGGCACTTAAAGCAAGGGCCTGCACAAACACTAGTATTAACAGAACATACAACAAGAATTTGAAAAATGATAACCCATTACATAATCACTCCAGTGAAATGGACACACCTGTGTGTGCAAAAGTTCAAGACTGGAATCAGCAAAACCATCATTCTCATCCCTACCCATAAGAGTCAATATATAGTCGAGCAATAGGTCTCTTTTTTTCAATGGAAATGACGCGCCGCTTTCTGCTGCATTAATGACAGCACGACCTGCATTAGCAAGATTACACCAATGCTATCAGCTTCATGTGATTGCTAATCATCATATAATATATATGTCCATGTTATAAATGATACCTACAGAGCTATGCAGAAAAATGAAATATAAAAGCATATCAAAACTACAAATTAGATATCCAGACTATTTGTGAGAGTAGATTACAACACATATGACGTGAATTGGACTGGACTGGCTTCCACATCTTCTATGAAAAGAGAAATTAACTCTAAATCTATGCAAAACAGAGATGATGAAAGGAAGAATATTCCTATAAGAAGAAGAAAAAAAAAAGGTAATATAATATGACATTAATATGAAAACAGGCTCTTGGATTGCGTGAATTAAGCTTGATACAGAGTGCAGAAACTATTAACAAAGCGTGCCTTCGGGCAACAAGATCAGGGTAATGACAGCCCAACCACTAATTGCACAAGTTTCGGGAAGTGGAAAATGAAGAGGAAAACAAGCATACACACACACCCCAAAAAAATGCCGTTCTCACACAAAGATAAGCCATAGCATTCAATGACCTTAAAGGAAGTCAAATCTAATATTTAGCACCTAGAATGTTGCATGACTCGATTCATCCTCGCACATCAATCTTTAAGTGATACCTATTCAATAAATTGTATAGACTCTCTCTGTCCTAAAATCAGTTTCACTTCTCTTTTTAGTTAGTTAATTATGCATGAATTACCAACTATATACCTAAGATAAGTTAGTTATAACTCCTGAATTTTACAGCAAGAGCACACGGTGGTCTAAATGGGAAAGTTCAACCGCAACCAACATATACTTAATCTTAGAAACATGGAAAAGTGGATACTCATTTTGGGAAAGGAGTAATATATAGTGATGTCACAAATATCGCTCCCACTAAACAGGATAAAATAACCTGCTAACCACCAAAAAGTAATGCTTCCAATGATATTGAAAGCCAGTCCTAATGGTTCATATAACAAACCTAGTAAATCAATTGCAGTAATGACAGCCTGTTTTGCAGTAGGGTTCCGTACGTGAAGAAGCCGTGAAAGCATATTAGTCCCCTGGAAGTAAGCAAATAACATATGGCACGTGAATAAGCATTCGTAATTAAATGAGAAAAATAGAATGAAATACATGAGACAACTGATTAAAATCAGAGCTTACTAGATAATGTATCTGTGAAAGTTTCTCATTATCACACAGATATATCAAACTTAACTAAACTAACTTGTTAGTCATTAATGTTCTTTGTAGACTGCTACATAATAATTTGCACAAGGAAATATAACCATTATATGTAACCACTTTACTTAATAATTTACCGATGTGGGATCACTTAACAGTTTTCAAGAACTCGTTGTCTCAAGATTAAAGAGGGAGATTCCTTAGTTCAGCAGTAACCAGAGACCAGAGTAGCAAACAAAATGAAACAGAAGAATGTCTATAGAACCATGGAAAACTATAAGCAGCTCAAAGATCAAGATGTCATACAACAAGCGCATCTATTCTGGCTTCAATAACAGTTGATGGAGCATATCTTGCAGCATATCCATACATTAGAGCCAAAGCAGCATGTATATCATCAGATTCTACCATTTTGCGACCATCAGAGAAGAACGACATGAATCTGCAATAGGTGAAGCTACAAAATCTTAAACAACAAACTAAGCCTTTTCTCAAACAAGAACATGCAATGTGAAATAGAGCATTCATCTCAAATCTCAACAAGAACATATATTTCAAACAAAAAGTCCCATTCACCTTTGAAAGATGCTTTTCCCCACAGTATCTAAAATGTTTTTCAGCTTGTCCAATACAGTATCCAAATGGGATGCTGCAACCTATAAGAATTGAAAACCATAGGTCATAAACTTGAAAAACATATAATAATAAATTAATAGTAATAAAAGAACTAAGAAGAGAGACATAGATGTCGGGAAACTATAAGCTCTGCTATACCAATCCCATAGCTTTTGCCAGACCAAGCCTATTGGTTGGAATAGAGATATTCGCTTCTGTGTACATCCTATCAATCTTATCACGAACATAACCCCTGTCATCGACTTTCTGAAGCAACACTCCCAGGCATCTGTAGCACACAGGACAAGGTTAAAAATCTTCACACCAATCACTTTTTATTCACTTTGCCTAGGTTTGATATCACTTTATCGAATATATGAAAGAAAAGATACCGATGGAGAAGGGCGGAATGTTCATCATGAGATGTATAAAGTTCATATTGTTTCGAAAAGGTATTTCCAAGAGAAATCGTCCATTCTGCATCTTGAATTACATCCAAGGTTTCTGCAAGGAACTATCACCAAAAGAAAAAGGAGTCTTCATAATCTCAGTAAAAAGCTAAAAGCATCCATTCCTAAGTTTCCAACATCACATCGAAGTCAAATATAGCCCATATTTCAGACCACATAATCGAGTTACACAAAAAAGGAGAGAAACATGAACTACTTATTATTAAAAGGCCAATAAAATTTACATTGACTATCCCACGTCTCTTGATAAGAAGGATCCTGCTTTAGGTCTTCGGTGTCGCAAATATATGCCTTCATTTTTGGAATCTAGCGCTTAGCAAACACAAAAACCAATTAGATTCTTAAGTACATAAGACAATAAAATAAAAAGAAAACGGCATAACAGTGTGATTTTTTATTTTACTAATGATGTATAATATATATTATAAGGCACAAAAGCATACAATATACTATTCCCGTCCCAAATGAGTGTCCTTGTTTCTTTTTTGAGAAAAATTTAAGGAAAGTCAGTTTGTGTTTGTTCATTTACTTTTGTATCCTCATAGACATGTGTTCTAACAAACTAAAAGATACTAACTAACTTAATATAGAGATACTAATGGGAATTTAGTAACAAACTTCCTAAAATAGGACACTCATTTGGGGAAAAAGATGAGAGAGAAACATGACACTTATTGTGGGACGGAGGGAGTATAATTTTGAGTTACAAATGCCTAAACAATAGGAAGATATATAGTATACAACTTTTCAGTGATTCTCAATGTACGAATTACAGGCGCTGATACATCCATACAATTATTGCAAGAAATAAACATTTTTTACCCAGAACATTTCATTAGTTTCTGAAAGTTATTTCATTGGTCACCAAAAAGGATTTTATTATTCATTAGAGACTGAAACTTCCAGCCTTGACATGCATGTTTTCCATTCTTGTCTCAACTTTGACTGCTGATTTATACCTCATCTTGCCAAAACAAATTGATATTCTTCAGAAAGAAGGGTGCCAGATAGCAAAGAACCTACAAGAACAAAGAGAAGCAAAGCAGTCATTTGAACACTCAGGAATAGGAATAAGAATACATTGCTCAAATAATTATTATTTAGAGTATTATAACCTAAAACTTCCAGTTTAAATATATATTCTCATTCCTGAAAGAAGAAAAAAATAGATTACCCCCCCAAAGTCTTTCCTTACACAGCCGAGAGTAACCTCCCCCACCCCCTCCTTGTAACCCCACACCAGGTTCAAACTTGAGACCTCCAATATTTGCGACTCTAACCATAGTGGTGTACCCATGGACCCCTTGTCATGTTTTGAGACCTCCAATCTTTGTGACTCTAACCATAGTGTTGTCCCCATGGACCCCTTGTCATGTTTTTGTTTGGTAAGAAAACTGCTAAAGATTCATTGTACTTGCTACAATGTGGCCACAAAAAATTGCAACACAAAAGAGAATCTGACCAACTTCAAAGTTTGAAATGATGTGTGCAGTGTTTCATGGATCCTGAACCTTACAAGTATTCACTATTTGAGATTAATTTATTTTAGTCAAATAAGACCACAGGGCCCACCTCAACTCGAATGTCTTCAAATATCAATATTTACCTTTAGACTAATGAAGGATAGCTGATAGCATATACTTACAGTCAAAATATGAGATGCCATCTGCTCCCTTGCACAAGGATCATGCAAGAGCACCACCAAGCGGGCAAAAAGCTCCTAAATGCATGTATATCAAATTGATGTTAATATATCATATCTATTTCAAAGCATAAACAAGGAAACAAAAATATCAAACACACTATATATACCAGTACAAATCGTACCTCAGGATTAGGAAGATCGGCCCGAGCTTTACACTCACCAATAATATCAATGTTATGTGAATATTTATGTTTGCACAACTCTGAGATGCATCTGCAAACCTATAATAGCAGAAAATGTGTAACGTGAAATAAATATTCAGGACGGTGCTATAAATTTGTGCCACCAATGACACTCATACAAAATGAATGCATAAAGTTCAGAAATACACTCATCCCAAACCCAAATAAGAGGTAGAAATGCATTCAGACAAAACACACATAACAACTAGAAGCATGGGTCAAAAAGAACAATCAGAGTCTAAGGTTATCAACTCCCTGCATTATTATGAAAAATAAATGAAGATGTTAAAAAC